>CADCXT010002056.1:0-37025 GCA_902806775.1 Microtus agrestis
GATATGTCAAAGTATGGTTAAAAGTGAGAACCGTGTTCCTTTTCTCTGTAGAAGCTTTACTTTGAAAGATAATCACGGTTATTTGAAAGTCAAAAGAATTTCATGAAATGCTTTTGTGAGAAACGCACATGTGTTACTCTGAAATGAGAAGCGTCTGTTTGGGATATGTCAAAGTATGGTTAAAAGTGAGAACAGTGTTCCTTTTCTCTGTAGAAGCTTTACTTTGAAAGATAATCACGATCATTTGAAAGCAAATGAATTTCATGAAATGCTTTTGTGAGAAACGCACATGTGTTACTCTGAAATGAGAAGCGTCTGTTTGGGATATGTCAAAGTATGGTTAAAAGTGAGAACAGTGTTCCTTTTCTCTGTAGAAGCTTTACTTTGAAAGATAATCACGATCATTTGAAAGTCAGTGAATTTCATGAAATGCTTTTGTGAGAAACGCACATGTGTTACTCTGAAATGAGAAGCGTCTGTTTGGGATATGTCAAAGTATGGTTAAAAGTGAGAACAGTGTTCCTTTTCTCTGTAGAAGCTTTACTTTGAAAGATAATCACGATCATTTGAAAGTCAAGAGAATTTCATGAAATGCTTTTGTGAGAAACGCACATGTGTTACTCTGAAATGAGAAGCGTCTGTTTGGGATATGTCAAAGTATGGTTAAAAGTGAGAACAGTGTTCCTTTTCTCTGTAGAAGCTTTACTTTGAAAGATAATCACGATCATTTGAAAGTCAGTGAATTTCATGAAATGCTTTTGTGAGAAACGCACATGTGTTACTCTGAAATGAGAAGCGTCTGTTTGGGATATGTCAAAGTATGGTTAAAAGTGAGAACAGTGTTCCTTTTCTCTGTAGAAGCTTTACTTTGAAAGATAATCACGATCATTTGAAAGTCAGTGAATTTCATGAAATGCTTTTGTGAGAAACGCACATGTGTTACTCTGAAATGAGAAGCGTCTGTTTGGGATATGTCAAAGTATGGTTAAAAGTGAGAACAGTGTTCCTTTTCTCTGTAGAAGCTTTACTTTGAAAGATAATCACGATCCTTTGAAAGCAAAAGAATTTCATGAAATGCTTTTGTGAGAAACGCACATGTGTTACTCTGAAATGAGAAGCGTCTGTTTGGGATATGTCAAAGTATGGTTAAAAGTGAGAACAGTGTTCCTTTTCTCTGTAGAAGCTTTACTTTGAAAGATAATCACGATCATTTGAAAGTCAGTGAATTTCATGAAATGCTTTTGTGAGAAACGCACATGTGTTACTCTGAAATGAGAAGCGTCTGTTTGGGATATGTCAAAGTATGGTTAAAAGTGAGAACAGTGTTCCTTTTCTCTGTAGAAGCTTTTACTTTGAAAGATAATCACGATCATTTGAAAGTCAGAGAATTTCATGAAATGCTTTTGTGAGAAACGCACATGTGTTACTCTGAAATGAGAAGCGTCTGTTTGGGATATGTCAAAGTATGGTTAAAAGTGAGAACAGTGTTCCTTTTCTCTGTAGAAGCTTTACTTTGAAAGATAATCACGATCATTTGAAAGTCAATGAATTTCATGAAATGCTTTTGTGAGAAACGCACATGTGTTACTCTGAAATGAGAAGCGTCTGTTTGGGATATGTCAAAGTATGGTTAAAAGTGAGAACAGTGTTCCTTTTCTCTGTAGAAGCTTTACTTTGAAAGATAATCACGATCATTTGAAAGTCAGTGAATTTCATGAAATGCTTTTGTGAGAAACGCACATGTGTTACTCTGAAATGAGAAGCGTCTGTTTGGGATATGTCAAAGTATGGTTAAAAGTGAGAACAGTGTTCCTTTTCTCTGTAGAAGCTTTACTTTGAAAGATAATCACGTTCTTTGAAAGCCAAAGTGAATTTCATGAAATGCTTTTGTGAGAAACGCACATGTGTTACTCTGAAATGAGAAGCGTCTGTTTGGGATATGTCAAAGTATGGTTAAAAGTGAGAACAGTGTTCCTTTTCTCTGTAGAAGCTTTACTTTGAAAGATAATCACGATCTTTGAAAGTCAAGTGAATTTCATGAAATGCTTTTGTGAGAAACGCACATGTGTTACTCTGAAATGAGAAGCGTCTGTTTGGGATATGTCAAAGTATGGTTAAAAGTGAGAACAGTGTTCCTTTTCTCTGTAGAAGCTTTACTTTGAAAGATAATCACGTTCTTTGAAAGTCAAAAGTGAATTTCATGAAATGCTTTTGTGAGAAACGCACATGTGTTACTCTGAAATGAGAAGCGTCTGTTTGGGATATGTCAAAGTATGGTTAAAAGTGAGAACAGTGTTCCTTTTCTCTGTAGAAGCTTTACTTTGAAAGATAATCACGTTCATTTGAAAGTCAAAGTGAATTTCATGAAATGCTTTTGTGAGAAACGCACATGTGTTACTCTGAAATGAGAAGCGTCTGTTTGGGATATGTCAAAGTATGGTTAAAAGTGAGAACAGTGTTCCTTTTCTCTGTAGAAGCTTTACTTTGAAAGATAATCACGTTCTTTGAAAGTCAAAGTGAATTTCATGAAATGCTTTTGTGAGAAACGCACATGTGTTACTCTGAAATGAGAAGCGTCTGTTTGGGATATGTCAAAGTATGGTTAAAAGTGAGAACAGTGTTCCTTTTCTCTGTAGAAGCTTTACTTTGAAAGATAATCACGATCATTTGAAAGTCAGTGAATTTCATGAAATGCTTTTGTGAGAAACGCACATGTGTTACTCTGAAATGAGAAGCGTCTGTTTGGGATATGTCAAAGTATGGTTAAAAGTGAGAACAGTGTTCCTTTTCTCTGTAGAAGCTTTTACTTTGAAAGATAATCACGATCATTTGAAAGTCAGTGAATTTCATGAAATGCTTTTGTGAGAAACGCACATGTGTTACTCTGAAATGAGAAGCGTCTGTTTGGGATATGTCAAAGTATGGTTAAAAGTGAGAACAGTGTTCCTTTTCTCTGTAGAAGCTTTACTTTGAAAGATAATCACGATCATTTGAAAGGCAAATAGAATTTCATGAAATGCTTTTGTGAGAAACGCACATGTGTTACTCTGAAATGAGAAGCGTCTGTTTGGGATATGTCAAAGTATGGTTAAAAGTGAGAACAGTGTTCCTTTTCTCTGTAGAAGCTTTACTTTGAAAGATAATCACGATCTTTGAAAGTCAAAATGAATTTCATGAAATGCTTTTGTGAGAAACGCACATGTGTTACTCTGAAATGAGAAGCGTCTGTTTGGGATATGTCAAAGTATGGTTAAAAGTGAGAACAGTGTTCCTTTTCTCTGTAGAAGCTTTACTTTGAAAGATAATCACGATCATTTGAAAGTCAGTAGAATTTCATGAAATGCTTTTGTGAGAAACGCACATGTGTTACTCTGAAATGAGAAGCGTCTGTTTGGGATATGTCAAAGTATGGTTAAAAGTGAGAACAGTGTTCCTTTTCTCTGTAGAAGCTTTACTTTGAAAGATAATCACGATCATTTGAAAGTCAGTGAATTTCATGAAATGCTTTTGTGAGAAACGCACATGTGTTACTCTGAAATGAGAAGCGTCTGTTTGGGATATGTCAAAGTATGGTTAAAAGTGAGAACAGTGTTCCTTTTCTCTGTAGAAGCTTTACTTTGAAAGATAATCACGTTCTTTGAAAGCAAAAGAATTTCATGAAATGCTTTTGTGAGAAACGCACATGTGTTACTCTGAAATGAGAAGCGTCTGTTTGGGATATGTCAAAGTATGGTTAAAAGTGAGAACAGTGTTCCTTTTCTCTGTAGAAGCTTTACTTTGAAAGATAATCACGATCATTTGAAAGTCAGTGAATTTCATGAAATGCTTTTGTGAGAAACGCACATGTGTTACTCTGAAATGAGAAGCGTCTGTTTGGGATATGTCAAAGTATGGTTAAAAGTGAGAACAGTGTTCCTTTTCTCTGTAGAAGCTTTACTTTGAAAGATAATCACGATCATTTGAAAGTCAGTGAATTTCATGAAATGCTTTTGTGAGAAACGCACATGTGTTACTCTGAAATGAGAAGCGTCTGTTTGGGATATGTCAAAGTATGGTTAAAAGTGAGAACAGTGTTCCTTTTCTCTGTAGAAGCTTTACTTTGAAAGATAATCACGATCATTTGAAAGTCAAGTGAATTTCATGAAATGCTTTTGTGAGAAACGCACATGTGTTACTCTGAAATGAGAAGCGTCTGTTTGGGATATGTCAAAGTATGGTTAAAAGTGAGAACAGTGTTCCTTTTCTCTGTAGAAGCTTTACTTTGAAAGATAATCACGATCATTTGAAAGTCAGTGAATTTCATGAAATGCTTTTGTGAGAAACGCACATGTGTTACTCTGAAATGAGAAGCGTCTGTTTGGGATATGTCAAAGTATGGTTAAAAGTGAGAACAGTGTTCCTTTTCTCTGTAGAAGCTTTACTTTGAAAGATAATCACGTTCATTTGAAAGCAAAGTGAATTTCATGAAATGCTTTTGTGAGAAACGCACATGTGTTACTCTGAAATGAGAAGCGTCTGTTTGGGATATGTCAAAGTATGGTTAAAAGTGAGAACAGTGTTCCTTTTCTCTGTAGAAGCTTTACTTTGAAAGATAATCACGATCATTTGAAAGTCAGTGAATTTCATGAAATGCTTTTGTGAGAAACGCACATGTGTTACTCTGAAATGAGAAGCGTCTGTTTGGGATATGTCAAAGTATGGTTAAAAGTGAGAACAGTGTTCCTTTTCTCTGTAGAAGCTTTACTTTGAAAGATAATCACGTTCTTTGAAAGTCAAAGTGAATTTCATGAAATGCTTTTGTGAGAAACGCACATGTGTTACTCTGAAATGAGAAGCGTCTGTTTGGGATATGTCAAAGTATGGTTAAAAGTGAGAGAAGTGTTCTTTTTTTGAAGTTTTTTGCTTTACTTTGAAAGACAATCATGACCATTTGAAAGTCAGTGAATTTCATGAAATGCTTTTGTGAGAAACCCACATGTGTTACTCTGAAATGAGAAGCGTCTGTTTGGGATATGTCAAAGTATGGTTAAAAGTGAGAACAGTGTTCCTTTTCTCTGTAGAAATTTTACTTTGAAAGATAATCACGATCATTTGAAAGTCAGTGAATTTCATGAAATGCTTTTGTGAGAAACGCACATGTGTTACTCTGAAATGAGAAGCGTCTGTTTGGGATATGTCAAAGTATGGTTAAAAGTGAGAACCGTGTTCCTTTTCTCTGTAGTAGCTTTACTTTGAAAGATAATGATTGTTATTTGAAGGCAAAAGAATTTCATGAAATGCTTTTGTGAGAAACGCACATGTGTTACTCTGAAATAAGAAGCGTCTGTTTGGGATATGTCAAAGTATGGATAAAAGTGAGAACAGTGTTCCTTTTCTCTGTAGAAGCTTTACTTTGAAAGATAGTCACGTTCTTTGAAAGCAAACGAATTTCATGAAATGCTTTTGTGAGAAACGCACATGTGTTACTCTGAAATGTGAAGCGTCTGTTTGGGATATGTCAAAGTATGGATAAAAGTGAGAACAGTGTTCCTTTTCTCTGTAGAAGCTTTACTTTGAAAGATAGTCACGTTCTTTGAAAGCAAAAGAATTTCATGAAATGCTTTTGTGAGAAACGCACATGTGTTACTCTGAAATGAGAAGCGTCTGTTTGGGATATGTCAAAGTATGGTTAAAAGTGAGAACAGTGTTCCTTTCCTCTGTAGAAGCTTTACTTTGAAAGATAATCACGATCATTTGAAAGTCAGTGAATTTCATGAAATGCTTTTGTGAGAAACGCACATGTGTTACTCTGAAATGAGAAGCGTCTGTTTGGGATATGTCAAAGTATGGTTAAAAGTGAGAACAGTGTTCCTTTTCTCTGTAGAGCTTTACTTTGAAAGATAATCACGTTCTTTGAAAGCAAAAGAATTTCATGATATGCTTTTGTGACAAACGCACATGTGTTACTCTGAAATGAGAAGCGTCTGTTTGGGATATGTCAAAGTATGGTTAAAAGTGAGAACAGTGTTCCTTTTCTCTGTAGAAGCTTTACTTTGAAAGACAATCATGACCATTTGAAAGTCAGTGAATTTCATGAAATGCTTTTGTGAGAAACCCACATGTGTTACTCTGAAATGAGAAGCGTCTGTTTGGGATATGTCAAAGTATGGTTAAAAGTGAGAACAGTGTTCCTTTTCTCTGTAGAAATTTTACTTTGAAAGATAATCACGATCATTTGAAAGTCAGTGAATTTCATGAAATGCTTTTGTGAGAAACGCACATGTGTTACTCTGAAATGAGAAGCGTCTGTTTGGGATATGTCAAAGTATGGTTAAAAGTGAGAACCGTGTTCCTTTTCTCTGTAGAAGCTTTACTTAGAAAGATAATGATTGTTATTTGAAGGCAAAAGAATTTCATGAAATGCTTTTGTGAGAAACGCACATGTGTTACTCTGAAATGAGAAGCGTCTGTTTGGGATATGTCAAAGTATGGTTAAAAGTGAGAACAGTGTTCCTTTTCTCTGTAGAAGCTTTACTTTGAAAGATAGTCACGTTCTTTGAAAGCAAAAGAATTTCATGAAATGCTTTTGTGAGAAACGCACATGTGTTACTCTGAAATGAGAAGCGTCTGTTTGGGATATGTCAAAGTATGGTTAAAAGTGAGAACAGTGTTCCTTTTCTCTGTAGAAGCTTTACTTTGAAAGATAATCATGACCATTTGAAAGTCAGTGAATTTCATGAAATGCTTTTGTGAGAAACCCACATGTGTTACTCTGAAATGAGAAGCGTCTGTTTGGGATATGTCAAAGTATGGTTAAAAGTGAGAACAGTGTTCCTTTTCTCTGTAAAAATTTTACTTTGAAAGATAATCACGATCATTTGAAAGTCAGTGAATTTCATGAAATGCTTTTGTGAGAAACGCACATGTGTTACTCTGAAATGAGAAGCGTCTGTTTGGGATATGTCAAAGTATGGTTAAAAGTGAGAACCGTGTTCCTTTTCTCTGTAGAAGCTTTACTTTGAAAGATAATCACGTACTTTGAAAGCAAAAGAATTTCATGAAATGCTTTTGTGAGAAACGCACATGTGTTACTCTGAAATGAGAAGCGTCTGTTTGGGATATGTCAAAGTATGGTTAAAAGTGAGAACAGTGTTCCTTTTCTCTGTAGAAGCTTTACTTTGAAAGATAATCACGATCATTTGAAAGTCAGTGAATTTCATGAAATGCTTTTGTGAGAAACGCACATGTGTTACTCTGAAATGAGAAGCGTCTGTTTGGGATATGTCAAAGTATGGTTAAAAGTGAGAACAGTGTTCCTTTTCTCTGTAGAAGCTTTACTTTGAAAGATAGTCACGTTCTTTGAAAGCAAAAGAATTTCATGAAATGCTTTTGTGAGAAACGCACATGTGTTACTCTGAAATGAGAAGCGTCTGTTTGGGATATGTCAAAGTATGGTTAAAAGTGAGAACAGTGTTCCTTTTCTCTGTAGAAGCTTTACTTTGAAAGATAATCATGACCATTTGAAAGTCAGTGAATTTCATGAAATGCTTTTGTGAGAAACCCACATGTGTTACTCTGAAATGAGAAGCGTCTGTTTGGGATATGTCAAAGTATGGTTAAAAGTGAGAACAGTGTTCCTTTTCTCTGTAGAAGTTTTACTTTGAAAGATAATCACGATCATTTGAAAGTCAGTGAATTTCATGAAATGCTTTTGTGAGAAACGCACATGTGTTACTCTGAAATGAGAAGCGTCTGTTTGGGATATGTCAAAGTATGGTTAAAAGTGAGAACAGTGTTCCTTTTCTCTGTAGAAGCTTTACTTTGAAAGATAATCACGTTCTTTGAAAGCAAAAGAATTTCATGAAATGCTTTTGTGAGAAACGCACATGTGTTACTCTGAAATGAGAAGCGTCTGTTTGGGATATGTCAAAGTATGGTTAAAAGTGAGAACAGTGTTCCTTTTCTCTGTAGAAGCTTTACTTTGAAAGATAATCACGGTCATTTGAAAGTCAGTGAATTTCATGAAATGCTTTTGTGAGAAACGCACATGTGTTACTCTGAAATGAGAAGCGTCTGTTTGGGATATGTCAAAGTATGGTTAAAAGTGAGAACAGTGTTCCTTTTCTCTGTAGAAGCTTTACTTTGAAAGATAATCACGATCATTTGAAAGTCAGTGAATTTCATGAAATGCTTTTGTGAGAAACGCACATGTGTTACTCTGAAATGAGAAGCGTCTGTTTGGGATATGTCAAAGTATGGTTAAAAGTGAGAACAGTGTTCCTTTTCTCTGTAGAAGCTTTACTTTGAAAGATAATCACGTTCTTTGAAAGCAAAAGAATTTCATGAAATGCTTTTGTGACAAACGCACATGTGTTACTCTGAAATGAGAAGCGTCTGTTTGGGATATGTCAAAGTATGGTTAAAAGTGAGAACAGTGTTCCTTTTCTCTGTAGAAGCTTTACTTTGAAAGACAATCATGACCATTTGAAAGTCAGTGAATTTCATGAAATGCTTTTGTGAGAAACCCACATGTGTTACTCTGAAATGAGAAGCGTCTGTTTGGGATATGTCAAAGTATGGTTAAAAGTGAGAACAGTGTTCCTTTTCTCTGTAGAAATTTTACTTTGAAAGATAATCACGATCATTTGAAAGTCAGTGAATTTCATGAAATGCTTTTGTGAGAAACGCACATGTGTTACTCTGAAATGAGAAGCGTCTGTTTGGGATATGTCAAAGTATGGTTAAAAGTGAGAACCGTGTTCCTTTTCTCTGTAGTAGCTTTACTTTGAAAGATAATGATTGTTATTTGAAGGCAAAAGAATTTCATGAAATGCTTTTGTGAGAAACGCACATGTGTTACTCTGAAATGAGAAGCGTCTGTTTGGGATATGTCAAAGTATGGATAAAAGTGAGAACAGTGTTCCTTTTCTCTGTAGAAGCTTTACTTTGAAAGATAGTCACGTTCTTTGAAAGCAAACGAATTTCATGAAATGCTTTTGTGAGAAACGCACATGTGTTACTCTGAAATGTGAAGCGTCTGTTTGGGATATGTCAAAGTATGGATAAAAGTGAGAACAGTGTTCCTTTTCTCTGTAGAAGCTTTACTTTGAAAGATAGTCACGTTCTTTGAAAGCAAAAGAATTTCATGAAATGCTTTTGTGAGAAACGCACATGTGTTACTCTGAAATGAGAAGCGTCTGTTTGGGATATGTCAAAGTATGGTTAAAAGTGAGAACAGTGTTCCTTTCCTCTGTAGAAGCTTTACTTTGAAAGATAATCACGATCATTTGAAAGTCAGTGAATTTCATGAAATGCTTTTGTGAGAAAAGCACATGTGTTACTCTGAAATGAGAAGCGTCTGTTTGGGATATGTCAAAGTATGGTTAAAAGTGAGAACAGTGTTCCTTTTCTCTGTAGAGGCTTTACTTTGAAAGATAATCACGTTCTTTGAAAGCAAAAGAATTTCATGATATGCTTTTGTGACAAACGCACATGTGTTACTCTGAAATGAGAAGCGTCTGTTTGGGATATGTCAAAGTATGGTTAAAAGTGAGAACAGTGTTCCTTTTCTCTGTAGAAGCTTTACTTTGAAAGACAATCATGACCATTTGAAAGTCAGTGAATTTCATGAAATGCTTTTGTGAGAAACCCACATGTGTTACTCTGAAATGAGAAGCGTCTGTTTGGGATATGTCAAAGTATGGTTAAAAGTGAGAACAGTGTTCCTTTTCTCTGTAGAAATTTTACTTTGAAAGATAATCACGATCATTTGAAAGTCAGTGAATTTCATGAAATGCTTTTGTGAGAAACGCACATGTGTTACTCTGAAATGAGAAGCGTCTGTTTGGGATATGTCAAAGTATGGTTAAAAGTGAGAACCGTGTTCCTTTTCTCTGTAGAAGCTTTACTTTGAAAGATAATGATAGTTATTTGAAGGCAAAAGAATTTCATGAAATGCTTTTGTGAGAAACGCACATGTGTTACTCTGAAATGAGAAGCGTCTGTTTGGGATATGTCAAAGTATGGTTAAAAGTGAGAACAGTGTTCCTTTTCTCTGTAGAAGCTTTACTTTGAAAGATAATCACGTTCTTTGAAAGCAAAAGAATTTCATGAATTGCTTTTGTGAGAAACGCACATGTGTTACTCTGAAATGAGAAGCGTCTGTTTGGGATATGTCAAAGTATGGTTAAAAGTGAGAACAGTGTTCTTTTCTCTGTAGAAGCTTTACTTTGAAAGACAATCATGACCATTTGAAAGTCAGTGAATTTCATGAAATGCTTTTGTGAGAAACCCACATGTGTTACTCTGAAATGAGAAGCGTCTGTTTGGCATATGTCAAAGTATGGTTAAAAGTGAGAACAGTGTTCCTTTTCTCTGTAGAAATTTTACTTTGAAAGATAATCACGATCATTTGAAAGTCAGTGAATTTCATGAAATGCTTTTGTGAGAAACGCACATGTGTTACTCTGAAATGAGAAGCGTCTGTTTGGGATATGTCAAAGTATGGTTAAAAGTGAGAACCGTGTTCCTTTTCTCTGTAGAAGCTTTAC
The DNA here is from genome assembly GCA_902806775.1 of Microtus agrestis. NCBI lineage: Eukaryota > Metazoa > Chordata > Mammalia > Rodentia > Cricetidae > Microtus > Microtus agrestis. The sequence continues at coordinate 10,530 of CADCXT010002056.1, forward strand.
TTTGAAAGATAATGATTGTTATTTGAAGGCAAAAGAATTTCATGAAATGCTTTTGTGAGAAACGCACATGTGTTACTCTGAAATGAGAAGCGTCTGTTTGGGATATGTCAAAGTATGGATAAAAGTGAGAACAGTGTTCCTTTTCTCTGTAGAAGCTTTACTTTGAAAGATAGTCACGTTCTTTGAAAGCAAACGAATTTCATGAAATGCTTTTGTGAGAAACGCACATGTGTTACTCTGAAATGTGAAGCGTCTGTTTGGGATATGTCAAAGAATGGATAAAAGTGAGAACAGTGTTCCTTTTCTCTGTAGAAGCTTTACTTTGAAAGATAGTCACGTTCTTTGAAAGCAAACGAATTTCATGAAATGCTTTTGTGAGAAACGCACATGTGTTACTCTGAAATGAGAAGCGTCTGTTTGGGATATGTCAAAGTATGGTTAAAAGTGAGAACAGTGTTCCTTTTCTCTGTAGAAGCTTTACTTTGAAAGATAATCACGTTCTTTGAAAGCAAAAGTATTTCATGAAATGCTTTTGTGAGAAACGCACATGTGTTACTCTGAAATGAGAAGCGTCTGTTTGGGATATGTCAAAGTATGGTTAAAAGTGAGAACAGTGTTCCTTTTCTCTGTAGAAGCTTTACTTTGAAAGATAATCACGATCATTTGAAAGTCAGTGAATTTCATGAAATGCTTTTGTGAGAAACGCACATGTGTTACTCTGAAATGAGAAGCGTCTGTTTGGGATATGTCAAAGTATGGTTAAAAGTGAGAACAGTGTTCCTTTCCTCTGTAGAAGCTTTACTTTGAAAGATAATCACGATCATTTGAAAGTCAGTTAATTTCATGAAATGCTTTTGTGAGAAACGCACATGTGTTACTCTGAAATGAGAAGCGTCTGTTTGGGATATGTCAAAGTATGGTTAAAAGTGAGAACAGTGTTCCTTTTCTCTGTAGAAGCTTTACTTTGAAAGATAATCACGTTCTTTGAAAGCAAAAGAATTTCATGAATTGCTTTTGTGAGAAACGCACATGTGTTACTCTGAAATGAGAAGCGTCTGTTTGGGATATGTCAAAGTATGGTTAAAAGTGAGAACAGTGTTCCTTTTCTCTGTAGAAGCTTTACATTGAAAGATAATCACGTTCTTTGAAAGCAAACGAATTTCATGAAAGGCTTTTGTGAGAAACGCACATGTGTTACTCTGAAATGAGAAGCGTCTGTTTGGGATATGTCAAAGTATGGATAAAAGTGAGAACAGTGTTCCTTTTCTCTGTAGAAGCTTTACTTTGAAAGATAGTCACGTACTTTGAAAGCAAAAGAATTTCATGAAATGCTTTTGTGAGAAACGCACATGTGTTACTCTGAAATGAGAAGCGTCTGTTTGGGATATGTCAAAGTATGGTTAAAAGTGAGAACAGTGTTCCTTTTCTCTGTAGAAGCTTTACTTTGAAAGATAATCACGATCATTTGAAAGTCAGTGAATTTCATGAAATGCTTTTGTGAGAAACGCACATGTGTTACTCTGAAATGAGAAGCGTCTGTTTGGGATATGTCAAAGTATGGTTAAAAGTGAGAACAGTGTTCCTTTTCTCTGTAGAAGCTTTACTTTGAAAGATAATCACGATCATTTGAAAGTCAGTGAATTTCATGAAATGCTTTTGTGAGGAACTCACATGTGTTACTCTGAAATGAGAAGCGTCTGTTTGGGATATGTCAAAGTATGGTTAAAAGTGAGAACAGTGTTCCTTTTCTCTGTAGAAGCTTTACTTTGAAAGACAATCATGACCATTTGAAAGTCAGTGAATTTCATGAAATGCTTTTGTGAGAAACCCACATGTGTTACTCTGAAATGAGAAGCGTCTGTTTGGGATATGTCAAAGTATGGTTAAAAGTGAGAACAGTGTTCCTTTTCTCTGTAGAAATTTTACTTTGAAAGATAATCACGATCATTTGAAAGTCAGTGAATTTCATGAAATGCTTTTGTGAGAAACGCACATGTGTTACTCTGAAATGAGAAGCGTCTGTTTGGGATATGTCAAAGTATGGTTAAAAGTGAGAACCGTGTTCCTTTTCTCTGTAGAAGCTTTACTTTGAAAGATAATGATTGTTATTTGAAGGCAAAAGAATTTCATGAAATGCTTTTGTGAGAAACGCACATGTGTTACTCTGAAATAAGAAGCGTCTGTTTGGGATATGTCAAAGTATGGATAAAAGTGAGAACAGTGTTCCTTTTCTCTGTAGAAGCTTTACTTTGAAAGATAGTCACGTTCTTTGAAAGCAAACGAATTTCATGAAATGCTTTTGTGAGAAACGCACATGTGTTACTCTGAAATGAGAAGCGTCTGTTTGGGATATGTCAAAGTATGGTTAAAAGTGAGAACAGTGTTCCTTTTCTCTGTAGAAGCTTTACTTTGAAAGATAATCATGATCATTTGAAAGTCAGTGAATTTCATGAAATGCTTTTGTGAGAAACGCACATGTGTTACTCTGAAATGAGAAGCGTCTGTTTGGGATATGTCAAAGTATGGTTAAAAGTGAGAACAGTGTTCCTTTTCTCTGTAGAAGCTTTACTTTGAAAGATAATCACGATCATTTGAAAGTCAGTTAATTTCATGAAATGCTTTTGTGAGAAACGCACATGTGTTACTCTGAAATGAGAAGCGTCTGTTTGGGATATGTCAAAGTATGGTTAAAAGTGAGAACAGTGTTCCTTTTCTCTGTAGAAGCTTTACTTTGAAAGATAATCACGTTCTTTGAAAGCAAAAGAATTTCATGAATTGCTTTTGTGAGAAACGCACATGTGTTACTCTGAAATGAGAAGCGTCTGTTTGGGATATGTCAAAGTATGGTTAAAAGTGAGAACAGTGTTCCTTTTCTCTGTAGAAGCTTTACTTTGAAAGATAATCACGTTCTTTGAAAGCAAACGAATTTCATGAAAGGCTTTTGTGAGAAACGCACATGTGTTACTCTGAAATGAGAAGCGTCTGTTTGGGATATGTCAAAGTATGGTTAAAAGTGAGAACAGTGTTCCTTTTCTCTGTAGAAGCTTTACTTTGAAAGATAGTCACGTACTTTGAAAGCAAAAGAATTTCATGAAATGCTTTTGTGAGAAACGCACATGTGTTACTCTGAAATGAGAAGCGTCTGTTTGGGATATGTCAAAGTATGGTTAAAAGTGAGAACAGTGTTCCTTTTCTCTGTAGAAGCTTTACTTTGAAAGATAATCACGATCATTTGAAAGTCAGTGAATTTCATGAAATGCTTTTGTGAGAAACGCACATGTGTTACTCTGAAATGAGAAGCGTCTGTTTGGGATATGTCAAAGTATGGTTAAAAGTGAGAACAGTGTTCCTTTTCTCTGTAGAAGCTTTACTTTGAAAGATAATCACGATCATTTGAAAGTCAGTGAATTTCATGAAATGCTTTTGTGAGGAACGCACATGTGTTACTCTGAAATGAGAAGCGTCTGTTTGGGATATGTCAAAGTATGGTTAAAAGTGAGAACAGTGTTCCTTTTCTCTGTAGAAGCTTTACTTTGAAAGATAATCACGTTCTTTGAAAGCAAAAGAATTTCATGAAATGCTTTTGTGAGAAACGCACATGTGTTACTCTGAAATGAGAAGCGTCTGTTTGGGATATGTCAAAGTATGGTTAAAAGTGAGAACAGTGTTCCTTTTCTCTGTAGAAGCTTTACTTTGAAAGATAATCACGTTCTTTGAAAGCAAACGAATTTCATGAAATGCTTTTGTGAGAAACGCACATGTGTTACTCTGAAATGAGAAGCGTCTGTTTGGGATATGTCAAAGTATGGTTAAAAGTGAGAACAGTGTTCCTTTTCTCTGTAGAAGCTTTACTTTGAAAGATAGTCACGTACTTTGAAAGCAAAAGAATTTCATGAAATGCTTTTGTGAGAAACGCACATGTGTTACTCTGAAATGAGAAGCGTCTGTTTGGGATATGTCAAAGTATGGTTAAAAGTGAGAACAGTGTTCCTTTTCTCTGTAGAAGCTTTACTTTGAAAGATAATCACGATCATTTGAAAGTCAGTGAATTTCATGAAATGCTTTTGTGAGAAACGCACATGTGTTACTCTGAAATGAGAAGCGTCTGTTTGGGATATGTCAAAGTATGGTTAAAAGTGAGAACAGTGTTCCTTTTCTCTGTAGAAGCTTTACTTTGAAAGATAATCACGATCATTTGAAAGTCAGTGAATTTCATGAAATGCTTTTGTGAGAAACGCACATGTGTTACTCTGAAATGAGAAGCGTCTGTTTGGGATATGTCAAAGTATGGTTAAAAGTGAGAACAGTGTTCCTTTTCTCTGTAGAGGCTTTACTTTGAAAGATAATCACGTTCTTTGAAAGCAAAAGAATTTCATGATATGCTTTTGTGACAAACGCACATGTGTTACTCTGAAATGAGAAGCGTCTGTTTGGGATATGTCAAAGTATGGTTAAAAGTGAGAACAGTGTTCCTTTCCTCTGTAGAAGCTTTACTTTGAAAGACAATCATGACCATTTGAAAGTCAGTGAATTTCATGAAATGCTTTTGTGAGAAACCCACATGTGTTACTCTGAAATGAGAAGCGTCTGTTTGGGATATGTCAAAGTATGGTTAAAAGTGAGAACAGTGTTCCTTTTCTCTGTAGAAATTTTACTTTGAAAGATAATCACGATCATTTGAAAGTCAGTGAATTTCATGAAATGCTTTTGTGAGAAACGCACATGTGTTACTCTGAAATGAGAAGCGTCTGTTTGGGATATGTCAAAGTATGGTTAAAAGTGAGAACCGTGTTCCTTTTCTCTGTAGTAGCTTTACTTTGAAAGATAATGATTGTTATTTGAAGGCAAAAGAATTTCATGAAATGCTTTTGTGAGAAACGCACATGTGTTACTCTGAAATAAGAAGCGTCTGTTTGGGATATGTCAAAGTATGGATAAAAGTGAGAACAGTGTTCCTTTTCTCTGTAGAAGCTTTACTTTGAAAGATAGTCACGTTCTTTGAAAGCAAACGAATTTCATGAAATGCTTTTGTGAGAAACGCACATGTGTTACTCTGAAATGAGAAGCGTCTGTTTGGGATATGTCAAAGTATGGATAAAAGTGAGAACAGTGTTCCTTTTCTCTGTAGAAGCTTTACTTTGAAAGATAGTCACGTTCTTTGAAAGCAAAAGAATTTCATGAAATGCTTTTGTGACAAACGCACATGTGTTACTCTGAAATGAGAAGCGTCTGTTTGGGATATGTCAAAGTATGGTTAAAAGTGAGAACAGTGTTCCTTTTCTCTGTAGAAGCTTTACTTTGAAAGACAATCATGACCATTTGAAAGTCAGTGAATTTCATGAAATGCTTTTGTGAGAAACCCACATGTGTTACTCTGAAATGAGAAGCGTCTGTTTGGGATATGTCAAAGTATGGTTAAAAGTGAGAACAGTGTTCCTTTTCTCTGTAGAAATTTTACTTTGAAAGATAATCACGATCATTTGAAAGTCAGTGAATTTCATGAAATGCTTTTGTGAGAAACGCACATGTGTTACTCTGAAATGAGAAGCGTCTGTTTGGGATATGTCAAAGTATGGTTAAAAGTGAGAACCGTGTTCCTTTTCTCTGTAGAAGCTTTACTTTGAAAGATAATCATTGTTATTTGAAAGCAAAAGAATTTCATGAAATGCTTTTGTGAGAAACGCACATGTGTTACTCTGAAATGAGAAGCGTCTGTTTGGGATATGTCAAAGTATGGTTAAAAGTGAGAACAGTGTTCCTTTTCTCTGTAGAAGCTTTACTTTGAAAGATAATCACGTTCTTTGAAAGCAAAAGAATTTCATGAAATGCTTTTGTGAGAAACGCACATGTGTTACTCTGAAATGAGAAGCGTCTGTTTGGGATATGTCAAAGTATGGTTAAAAGTGAGAACAGTGTTCCTTTTCTCTGTAGAAGCTTTACTTTGAAAGATAATCATTGTTATTTGAAAGCAAAAGAATTTCATGAAATGCTTTTGTGAGAAACGCACATGTGTTACTCTGAAATGAGAAGCGTCTGTTTGGGATATGTCAAAGTATGGTTAAAAGTGAGAACAGTGTTCCTTTTCTCTGTAGAAGCTTTACTTTGAAAGATAGTCACGTTCTTTGAAAGCAAACGAATTTCATGAAATGCTTTTGTGAGAAACGCACATGTGTTACTCTGAAATGAGAAGCGTCTGTTTGGGATATGTCAAAGTATGGTTAAAAGTGAGAACAGTGTTCCTTTTCTCTGTAGAAGCTTTACTTTGAAAGATAATCACGTTCTTTGAAAGCAAAAGAATTTCATGAAATGCTTTTGTGAGAAACGCACATGTGTTACTCTGAAATGAGAAGCGTCTGTTTGGGATATGTCAAAGTATGGTTAAAAGTGAGAACAGTGTTCCTTTCCTCTGTAGAAGCTTTACTTTGAAAGATAATCACGATCATTTGAAAGTCAGTTAATTTCATGAAATGCTTTTGTGAGAAACGCACATGTGTTACTCTGAAATGAGAAGCGTCTGTTTGGGATATGTCAAAGTATGGTTAAAAGTGAGAACAGTGTTCCTTTTCTCTGTAGAAGCTTTACTTTGAAAGATAATCACGTTCTTTGAAAGCAAACGAATTTCATGAAATGCTTTTGTGAGAAACGCACATGTGTTACTCTGAAATGAGAAGCGTCTGTTTGGGATATGTCAAAGTATGGATAAAAGTGAGAACAGTGTTCCTTTTCTCTGTAGAAGCTTTACTTTGAAAGATAGTCACGTTCTTTGAAAGCAAAAGAATTTCATGAAATGCTTTTTTGAGAAACGCACATGTGTTACTCTGAAATGAGAAGCGTCTGTTTGGGATATGTCAAAGTATGGTTAAAAGTGAGAACAGTGTTCCTTTTCTCTGTAGAAGCTTTACTTTGAAAGATAATCACGATCATTTGAAAGTCAGTGAATTTCATGAAATGCTTTTGTGAGAAACGCACATGTGTTACTCTGAAATGAGAAGCGTCTGTTTGGGATATGTCAAAGTATGGTTAAAAGTGAGAACAGTGTTCCTTTTCTCTGTAGAAGCTTTACTTTGAAAGATAATCACGTTCTTTGAAAGCAATAGAATTTCATGATATGCTTTTGTGAGAAACGCACATGTGTTACTCTGAAATGAGAAGCGTCTGTTTGGGATATGTCAAAGTATGGTTAAAAGTGAGAACAGTGTTCCTTTTCTCTGTAGAAGCTTTACTTTGAAAGATAATCATGACCATTTGAAAGTCAGTGAATTTCATGAAATGCTTTTGTGAGAAACCCACATGTGTTACTCTGAAATGAGAAGCGTCTGTTTGGGATATGTCAAAGTATGGTTAAAAGTGAGAACAGTGTTCCTTTTCTCTGTAGAAACTTTACTTTGAAAGATAATCACGATCATTTGAAAGTCAGTGAATTTCATGAAATGCTTTTGTGAGAAACGCACATGTGTTACTCTGAAATGAGAAGCGTCTGTTTGGGATATGTCAAAGTATGGTTAAAAGTGAGAACCGTGTTCCTTTTCTCTGTAGAAGCTTTACTTTGAAAGATAATGATTTTTATTTGAAGGCAAAAGAATTTCATGAAATGCTTTTGTGAGAAACGCACATGTGTTACTCTGAAATGAGAAGCGTCTGTTTGGGATATGTCAAAGTATGGTTAAAAGTGAGAACAGTGTTCCTTTTCTCTGTAGAAGCTTTACTTTGAAAGATAATCACGTTCTTTGAAAGCAAAAGAATTTCATGATATGCTTTTGTGACAAACGCACATGTGTTACTCTGAAATGAGAAGCGTCTGTTTGGGATATGTCAAAGTATGGTTAAAAGTGAGAACAGTGTTCCTTTTCTCTGTAGAAGCTTTACTTTGAAAGATAATCATGACCATTTGAAAGTCAGTGAATTTCATGAAATGCTTTTGTGAGAAACCCACATGTGTTACTCTGAAATGAGAAGCGTCTGTTTGGGATATGTCAAAGTATGGTTAAAAGTGAGAACAGTGTTCCTTTTCTCTGTAGAAGCTTTACTTTGAAAGATAATCATTGTTATTTGAAAGCAAAAGAATTTCATGAAATGCTTTTGTGAGAAACGCACATGTGTTACTCTGAAATGAGAAGCGTCTGTTTGGGATATGTCAAAGTATGGATAAAAGTGAGAACAGTGTTCCTTTTCTCTGTAGAAGCTTTACTTTGAAAGATAGTCACGTTCTTTGAAAGCAAACGAATTTCATGAAATGCTTTTGTGAGAAACGCACATGTGTTACTCTGAAATGTGAAGCGTCTGTTTGGGATATGTCAAAGTATGGATAAAAGTGAGAACAGTGTTCCTTTTCTCTGTAGAAGCTTTACTTTGAAAGATAGTCACGTTCTTTGAAAGCAAAAGAATTTCATGAAATGCTTTTGTGAGAAACGCACATGTGTTACTCTGAAATGAGAAGCGTCTGTTTGGGATATGTCAAAGTATGGTTAAAAGTGAGAACAGTGTTCCTTTCCTCTGTAGAAGCTTTACTTTGAAAGATAATCACGATCATTTGAAAGTCAGTTAATTTCATGAAATGCTTTTGTGAGAAACGCACATGTGTTACTCTGAAATGAGAAGCGTCTGTTTGGGATATGTCAAAGTATGGTTAAAAGTGAGAACAGTGTTCCTTTTCTCTGTAGAGGCTTTACTTTGAAAGATAATCACGTTCTTTGAAAGCAATAGAATTTCATGATATGCTTTTGTGACAAACGCACATGTGTTACTCTGAAATGAGAAGCGTCTGTTTGGGATATGTCAAAGTATGGTTAAAAGTGAGAACAGTGTTCCTTTTCTCTGTAGAAGCTTTACTTTGAAAGACAATCATGACCATTTGAAAGTCAGTGAATTTCATGAAATGCTTTTGTGAGAAACCCACATGTGTTACTCTGAAATGAGAATCGTCTGTTTGGGATATGTCAAAGTATGGTTAAAAGTGAGAACAGTGTTCCTTTTCTCTGTAGAAATTTTACTTTGAAAGATAATCACGATCATTTGAAAGTCAGTGAATTTCATGAAATGCTTTTGTGAGAAACGCACATGTGTTACTCTGAAATGAGAAGCGTCTGTTTGGGATATGTCAAAGTATGGTTAAAAGTGAGAACCGTGTTCCTTTTCTCTGTAGTAGCTTTACTTTGAAAGATAATGATTGTTATTTGAAGGCAAAAGAATTTCATGAAATGCTTTTGTGAGAAACGCACATGTGTTACTCTGAAATAAGAAGCGTCTGTTTGGGATATGTCAAAGTATGGATAAAAGTGAGAACAGTGTTCCTTTTCTCTGTAGAAGCTTTACTTTGAAAGATAGTCACGTTCTTTGAAAGCAAACGAATTTCATGAAATGCTTTTGTGAGAAACGCACATGTGTTACTCTGAAATGTGAAGCGTCTGTTTGGGATATGTCAAAGTATGGATAAAAGTGAGAACAGTGTTCCTTTTCTCTGTAGAAGCTTTACTTTGAAAGATAATCACGTTCATTTGAAAGCAAAAGAATTTCATGAAATGCTTTTGTGAGAAACGCACATGTGTTACTCTGAAATGAGAAGCGTCTGTTTGGGATATGTCAAAGTATGGTTAAAAGTGAGAACAGTGTTCCTTTCCTCTGTAGAAGCTTTACTTTGAAAGATAATCACGATCATTTGAAAGTCAGTTAATTTCATGAAATGCTTTTGTGAGAAACGCACATGTGTTACTCTGAAATGAGAAGCGTCTGTTTGGGATATGTCAAAGTATGGTTAAAAGTGAGAACAGTGTTCCTTTTCTCTGTAGAAGCTTTACTTTGAAAGATAATCACGTTCTTTGAAAGCAAAAGAATTTCATGAAATGCTTTTGTGAGAAACGCACATGTGTTACTCTGAAATGAGAAGCGTCTGTTTGGGATATGTCAAAGTATGGTTAAAAGTGAGAACAGTGTTCCTTTTCTCTGTAGAAGCTTTACTTTGAAAGATAATCACGATCATTTGAAAGTCAGTGAATTTCATGAAATGCTTTTGTGAGAAACGCACATGTGTTACTCTGAAATGAGAAGCGTCTGTTTGGGATATGTCAAAGTATGGTTAAAAGTGAGAACAGTGTTCCTTTTCTCTGTAGAGGCTTTACTTTGAAAGATAATCACGTTCTTTGAAAGCAAAAGAATTTCATGAAATGCTTTTGTGACAAACGCACATGTGTTACTCTGAAATGAGAAGCGTCTGTTTGGGATATGTCAAAGTATGGTTAAAAGTGAGAACAGTGTTCCTTTTCTCTGTAGAAGCTTTACTTTGAAAGACAATCATGACCATTTGAAAGTCAGTGAATTTCATGAAATGCTTTTGTGAGAAACCCACATGTGTTACTCTGAAATGAGAATCGTCTGTTTTGGATATGTCAAAGTATGGTTAAAAGTGAGAACAGTGTTCCTTTTCTCTGTAGAAATTTTACTTTGAAAGATAATCACGATCATTTGAAAGTCAGTGAATTTCATGAAATGCTTTTGTGAGAAACGCACATGTGTTACTCTGAAATGAGAAGCGTCTGTTTGGGATATGTCAAAGTATGGTTAAAAGTGAGAACAGTGTTCCTTTTCTCTGTAGAAGCTTTACTTTGAAAGATAATCATTTTTATTTGAAGGCAAAAGAATTTCATGAAATGCTTTTGTGAGAAACGCACATGTGTTACTCTGAAATGAGAAGCGTCTGTTTGGGATATGTCAAAGTATGGTTAAAAGTGAGAACAGTGTTCCTTTTCTCTGTAGAAGCTTTACTTTGAAAGATAATCACGTTCTTTGAAAGCAAAAGAATTTCATGAATTGCTTTTGTGAGAAACGCACATGTGTTACTCTGAAATGAGAAGCGTCTGTTTGGGATATGTCAAAGTATGGTTAAAAGTGAGAACAGTGTTCCTTTTCTCTGTAGAAGCTTTACATTGAAAGATAATCACGTTCTTTGAAAGCAAACGAATTTCATGAAAGGCTTTTGTGAGAAACGCACATGTGTTACTCTGAAATGGGAAGCGTCTGTTTGGGATATGTCAAAGTATGGTTAAAAGTGAGAACAGTGTTCCTTTTCTCTGTAGAAGCTTTACTTTGAAAGATAGTCACGTACTTTGAAAGCAAAAGAATTTCATGAAATGCTTTTGTGAGAAACGCACATATGTTACTCTGAAATGAGAAGCGTCTGTTTGGGATATGTCAAAGTATGGTTAAAAGTGAGAACAGTGTTCCTTTTCTCTGTAGAAGCTTTACTTTGAAAGATAATCACGTTCTTTTTGTGACGTGGCAGCGGCGGACCGGGCTCAAGCTCAGGCCCAGGCGGCAGCGGCAGACCGGGCTCAAGCTCAGGCCCAGGCGGCAGCGGCAGACCGGGCTCAGGCTCAGGCCCAGGCGGCAGCGGCGGACCGGGCTCAAGCCCAGGCAGCAACGGCGGACCGGGCTCAATCCCAGACCCAGGTGGCAGCGGCGGACCGGGCTCAAGCCCAGGCAGCAGCGGCGGACCGGGCTCAAGCCCAGACCCACGTGGCAACGGCGGACCGGGCTCAAGCTCAGGCCCAGGCGGCAGCGGCAGACCGGGCTCAGGATCAGGCCCAGGTGGCAGCGGAGTTCGGGCTCAGGCCCAGGCAGCAGCGGTCCAGGCTCAGACCCAGGCGGCAGCAGCAGACCAGCCTTGGCTGCGGCAGACCTGAGGGGACCTGAACGGCGGTGGACGACTTGTTCGCTACCGTGGCGGCAGGGAGAGGCGGGGACCGGTGCTCAACACCAAGAGCAGATCTACCCACTACATAAAGCAAAGAGGTAGGCCTATGATTGGTGAGGTCCCTGACAAAGGAGGAGCGGGGTACTGTTCCTGAACACCCTTCTGAGGGGTGAGAGGGATATTGGCCCCGGCAGGAGCCAGGAAACAGAGCGAGGGCATTCTGTAAGAGGAGCCGCTGGCCAGCAGGGAAACCTGATCCGGTTTTAAACGACACATTAGATAGCTTTGATAGGAGGAGATGGGCAGGCGTCAATGTAAGAATTCACCCAATAATCAGAAAAACAACATGAAAACACCAGAACCCAATGATCTTACAACAGAAGGACTTGAACACCCTAATACAGAAGAAGTAGAAAAAATTGACTTTATGAAAGCAATAGAGTCTCTTAAACAACATGTAAAAAGTACCCTTATAGAAATAGAGGAGAAGTACGACAAAAAGTTCGAAGAAATGAGTAAAAAGTTTGAAGAATTGAGTAAATACGTACATGAGACCCTGGGAAACCAAGAAAAAACGAACAAACAGGTAATGGAAACAGTCCAAGAATTGAAAACTGAAATGGAAGCAAGGAAGAAAACACAAACTGAGGACCAGCTGGATATGGAAAATCTAGGTCAGCGAGCAGAGCCTAGAGAAACAAGTATAACCAATAGAATACAAGAGATAGAAGAAAGAATCTCAGATTCTGAGGACACCATAGAAAAAATAAATGCACTGATCAAAGAAAACAGCAAAGCCAACAAATTCTCATCACAAAACATGCAGGAAATATGGGACACAATAAAAAGACCAAACATAAGAATAATAGGAATAGAAGAAGGAGAAGAGTCACAGCTCAAAGGCCCAGAAAATATTTTTAACAAAATTATGGAAGAAAATTTTCCCAACATAAAGAAAGATATTCCTTTGAATATTCAAGAAGCATACAGAACACCAAACAGACTGGATCAAAGAAAAACATCCCCTCGCCATATAATAATCAAAACACAGAATATACAGGTTAAAGAAAGAATATTAAGAGCTGCAAAGGAAAAAGGCCAAGTAACTTATAAAGGTAAACCGATCAGACTTACACCCGACTTCTCAATGGAAACTATGAAAGCCAGAAGATCCTGGATAGAGGTACTTCAAAAACTAAGAGACCATGGATGCAGACCCAAACTTCTATACCCAGCCAAGCTAGTGTTCACTATCAATGGAGAAAACAAGACATTCCAGGATAAGAACAAATTTAAACAATACGTAGCCACAAATCCAGCGCTACAGAAGGTAATAGAAGGAAAATCGCAACCCAAGGAATCCAACACTGCCAACTCTGACTACAATAACTAAAGCATATAGCGAATCTTCACCAGCACAACTCAAAGAAGGGATACACACAAACTCTACTACCAAAAACAATAAGAATAACCGGAGTAAACAACCACTGGTCATTAGTATCACTTAATATTAATGGTCTCAATTCACCTATAAAAAGGCACAGGCTAAGAGATTGGATACGAAAACAGGATCCAACATTCTGCTGTCTGCAAGAAACACATCTCAACCACAAAGACAGGCATCTACTCAGAGTAAAAGGTTGGGAAAAGGTCTTTCAAGCAAATGGTCCTAACAAAAAAGCAGGTGTGGCCATACTAATTTCCAACAAAACTGACTTCAAACTAAAATCAATCAGAAGAGATCGAGATGGACACTTTATACTCATAACAGGAACAATTCATCAGGATGACATCTCAATCCTGAATATCTATGCCCCTAATATAAAAGCACCCACTTATGTAAAAGAAATATTACTAGAACTCAAGGCAGACATCAAACCACACACACTAGTAGTAGGAGACTTCAACACACCTCTCTCTCCAATGGACAGGTCAATCAGACAGAAACCGAATAGAGAATTAAGAGAATTATTGGAGGTAATGAAGCAAATGGACTTAACAGACATCTATAGAACTCTCCACCCAAATAGGAAAGAATATACCTTCTTCTCTGCAGCTCATGGAACCTTCTCAAAAATTGACCATATACTCGGAAACAAAGGAAGCCTCCACAGATACAAAAGAATATCAGTGTCCACCTGTGTCTTATCAGATCACCACGGATTAAAATTAGAAGGCAATAACAATGCTACACCCAGAAAGCCAACAAACTCATGGAAACTGAACAATCAACTACTGAACCACACCTGGGTCAAGGAAGAAATTAAGAAAGAAATTAAAGTCTTCCTTGAATTTAATGAAAATAAAGAGACAACATACTCAAACCTATGGGACACGATGAAAGCAGTGCTAAGAGGAAAGTTCATAGCACTAAGTGCTCACTTGAAGAAAACGGAGAAAGCATACATTGGGGACTTAACATCACACCTGAAAGCATTAGAAAAAAAAGAAGCAGACGCGCCCAGGAGGAGTAGAAGACTGGAAATAATCAAACTGAGGGCGGAAATCAACAAAATAGAATCACAAAAAACAGTCCAAAAAATCAATGAAACAAAAAGTTGGTTCTTGGAGAAAATCAACAAGATCGACAAACCCCTATCCAAACTAATTAAACAACAGAGAGAGAACACGCAAATAAATAAAATCAGAAATGAAAAGGGGGACATAACCACAGACACAGAGGAAATTCAGAGAATCATTAGATCTTACTACAAAAGCCTGTACGGCACAAAACTGGAAAATGCAAAAGAAATGGACATTTTTTTAAATAAGTACCATATACCAAAGCTAAACCAAGACCAGGTGAATGATCTAAATAGACCTGTTAGTCGCGAAGAACTAGAAACTGTTATCAAAAATCTCCCCTCCAAAAAAAAGCCCAGGACCAGATGGTTTCAATACAGAATTCTACCAGAACTTCCAAGAAGAGCTAATACCTATACTCCTTAAAGTATTTCACAATATTGAAACAGAAAAGTCTTTGCCAAATTCCTTTTATGAAGCTACAGTTACCCTGATACCAAAACCACACAAAGACCCAACCAAGAAAGAGAATTACAGGCCTATCTCACTCATGAATATCGACGCAAAAATTCTCAATAAAATACTAGCAAACCGAATTCAAGAACACATCAGAAAAATTATCCATTATGATCAAGTAGGCTTCATCCCAGAGATGCAGGGCTGGTTCAACATACGCAAATCTATCAATGTAATCCACCATATAAATAGACTGAAAGAAAAAAACCATATGATCATTTCATTAGATGCTGAAAAAGCATTCGACAAAATTCAACACCCTTTTATGATAAAGGTCTTGGAGAGACTAGGGATACAAGGGTCATACCTAAATATAATAAAAGCTATTTACAGCAACCCGACAGCTAACATTAAATTAAACGGAGAAAAACTCAAAGCCATCCCACTGAAATCGGGAACAAGACAAGGATGTCCACTCTCTCCATACCTCTTCAATATAGTGCTTGAAGTTCTAGCAATAGCAATAAGACAACATAAGGGGATCAAGGGGATTCGTATTGGAAAGGAAGAAGTTAAGCTCTCGTTATTTGCAGATGATATGATAGTATACATAAGCGACCCCAAAACCTCTACCAAAGAACTCCTACAGCTGATAAACACCTTTAGTAGCGTGGCAGGATACAAGATCAACTCCAAAAAATCAGTTGCCTTCCTATACACTAAGGATAAGGAAACAGAGAGGGAAATCAAAGAAGTATCACCTTTCACGATAGCCACAAAGAGCATAAAGTATCTTGGGGTAACCCTGACCAAGGAAGTGAAAGATCTATTTGACAAGAACTTTAAGCCTCTGAAGAAAGAAATAGAAGAGGACACCAGAAAATGGAAGGACCTCCCTTGCTCTTGGATTGGGAGGATCAACATAGTAAAAATGGCAATTCTACCAAAAGCAATCTATAGATTCAATGCAATCCCCATCAAAATCCCATCAAAATTCTTCACAGATCTGGAGAAGACAATAATCAACTTTATATGGAAAAACAAAAAACCCAGGATAGCCAAAACAATCTTATACAATAAAGGAACGTCTGGAGGCATTACCATCCCTGACTTCAAACTCTATTACAGAGCTACAGTATTGAAAACAGCTTGGTATTGGCATAAAAACAGAGAAGTCGACCAATGGAATCGAATAGAAGACCCTGACTTTAACCTACAAACCTATGAGCAATTGATTTTCGATAAAGGAGCTAAAAGTATACAATGGAAAAAAGAGAGCATCTTCAACAAATTGTGTTGGCAAAACTGGATGTCAATCTGTAGAAGAATGAAAATAGATCCATATCTATCACCATGCACAAAACTCAAGTCCAAGTGGATTAAAGATCTCAATATCAGCCCGAACACACTGAACCTGATAGAAGAGAAAGTGGGAAGCACTCTACAACACGTGGGCACAGGAGACCACTTCCTATGTATAACCCCAGCAGCACAGACTGTAAGTGCCTCATTGAATAAATGGGACCTCCTGAGACTGAGAAGCTTCTGTAAAGCAAAGGACACTGTCGCTAAGACAGAAAGGCAACCCACTGACTGGGAGAAAATCTTCACCAACCCAGCAACTGACAAAGGTCTGATCTCCAAAATATATAAAGAACTCAAGAAACTAGAACGTAAAAGGCAAATCAACCCAATTATAAAATGGGGCACTGAGCTGAACAGAGATCTCTCAACAGAAGAAGTTCAAATGGCCAAAAGACACCTAAAGTCATGCTCAACTTCCTTAGCAATCAGGGAAATGCAAATCAAGACAACTTTAAGATACCATCTTACACCTGTCAGAATGGCAAAAATAAAAAACACCAATGATAGCCGCTGCTGGAGAGGTTGTGGAGAAAGGGGTACACTCATCCATTGCTGGTGGGAATGCAAACTTGTGCAACCACTCTGGAAAGCAGTGTGGAGGTTTCTCAGGAAATTCGGGATCAACCTACCCATGGACCCAGCAATACCACTCTTGGGAATATACCCAAGAGAGGCCGTATCATACAACAAAAGTATATGCTCTACTATGTTCATAGCAGCATTGTTTGTAATAGCCAGAACCTGGAAACAACCTAGATGCCCTTCAATTGAAGAATGGATGAAGAAGGTATGGAATATATACATATTAGAGTACTACTCAGCAGTAAAAAACAAGGACTTCTTGAAGTTTGCAGGCAAATGGATGGAAATTGAAAACACTATCCTGAGTGAGGTAAGCCAGACCCAAAAAGAGGAACATGGGATGTACTCACTCATATTTGGTTTCTAGCCATAAGTAAAGGACATTGAGCATATAATCTGGGATCTTAGAGAAGCTAAATAAGAAGGAGAACCCAAAGAAAAACATATAGGCAACCTCCTGAATATTAACCTTCATCAGGCGATGAAAGGAGACAGAGATAGAGACCCACATTGGAGCACCAGACTGAAATCTCAAGGTCCAAGTCAAGAGCGGAAGGAGAGAGAACACAAGCAGGGAACTCAGGACCACGAGGGGTGCACCCACATATTGAGGCAGTGGGGATGTTCTTTCAGGAACTCACCAAGGCCAGCTGGTCTGGGTTTAAAAAAGCTTAGGTTAAAACCAGTCTCGCTGAACATAGCGGACAATGAGGACTACGGAGACCTCAAGAACAATGGCAATGGGTTTCGGATCCTACTGCACCTATTGGCTTTGTGGGAGCCTAGGCAGTTTGGATGCTCACCTTACTAGAACTGGATAGAGGTGGGAGGTCCTTGAACTTCCCACAGGGCAGGGAATCCTGATTGCTCTTTGGGCAGTCAAGAAAGGGGATTTGATTGGGGAGGGGGGAGGGAAGGGGGCGGCGGTGGGGAAGAGACAGAAATCTTTAATAAATAAAATAAATTATAAAAAAAAAAAAAAAAAAAAGAAGTAAATGATTTTGTAAAATAAATAAATAAATAAAACAAAGTCTTTAAAAAAAAAAAAAAAAAAAAAAAAAAAATCACGTTCTTTGAAAGCATAAGAATTTCATGAAATGCTTTTGTGACAAACGCACATGTGTTACTCTGAAATGAGAAGCGTCTGTTTGGGATATGTCAAAGTATGGTTAAAAGTGAGAACAGTGTTCCTTTTCTCTGTAGAGGCTTTACTTTGAAAGATAATCACGTTCTTTGAAAGCAAAAGAATTTCATGATATGCTTTTGTGACAAACGCACATGTGTTACTCTGAAATGAGAAGCGTCTGTTTGGGATATGTCAAAGTATGGTTAAAAGTGAGAACAGTGTTCCTTTTCTCTGTAGAAGCTTTACATTGAAAGATAATCACGTTCCTTGAAAGCAAACGAATTTCATGAAAGGCTTTTGTGAGAAACGCACATGTGTTACTCTGAAATGAGAAGCGTCTGTTTGGGATATGTCAAAGTATGGATAAAAGTGAGAACAGTGTTCCTTTTCTCTGTAGAAGCTTTACTTTGAAAGATAGTCACGTTCTTTGAAAGCAAAAGAATTTCATGAAATGCTTTTGTGAGAAACGCACATGTGTTACTCTGAAATGAGAAGCGTCTGTTTGGGATATGTCAAAGTATGGTTAAAAGTGAGAACAGTGTTCCTTTTCTCTGTAGAAGCTTTACTTTGAAAGATAATCACTATCATTTGAAAGTCAGTGAATTTCATGAAATGCTTTTGTGAGAAACGCACATGTGTTACTCTGAAATGAGAAGCGTCTGTTTGGGATATGTCAAAGTATGGTTAAAAGTGAGAACAGTGTTCCTTTTCTCTGTAGAAACTTTACTTTGAAAGATAATCACGTTCTTTGAAAGCAAAAGAATTTCATGAAATGCTTTTGTGACAAATGCACATGTGTTACTCTGAAATGAGAAGCGTCTGTTTGGGATATGTCAAAGTATGGTTAAAAGTGAGAACAGTGTTCCTTTTCTCTGTAGAAGCTTTAATTTGAAAGACAATCATGACCATTTGAAAGTCAGTGAATTTCATGAAATGCTTTTGTGAGAAACCCACATGTGTTACTCTGAAATGAGAAGCGTCTGTTTGGGATATGTCAAAGTATGGTTAAAAGTGAGAACAGTGTTCCTTTTCTCTGTAGAAACTTTACTTTGAAAAATAATCACGATCATTTGAAAGTCAGTGAATTTCATGAAATGCTTTTGTGAGAAACGCACATGTGTTACTCTGAAATGAGAAGCGTCTGTTTGGGATATGTCAAAGTATGGTTAAAAGTGAGAACCGTCTTCCTTTTCTCTGTAGAAGCTTTACTTAGAAAGATAATGATTGTTATTTGAAGGCAAAAGAATTTCATGAAATGCTTTTGTGAGAAACGCACATGTGTTACTCTGAAATGAGAAGCGTCTGTTTGGGATATGTCAAAGTATGGATAAAAGTGAGAACAGTGTTCCTTTTCTCTGTAGAAGCTTTACTTTGAAAGATAGTCACGTTCTTTGAAAGCAAACGAATTTCATGAAATGCTTTTGTGAGAAACGCACATGTGTTACTCTGAAATGAGAAGCGTCTGTATGCTATATGTCAAAGTATGGATAAAAGTGAGAACAGTGTTCCTTTTCTCTGTAGAAGCTTTACTTTGAAAGATAGTTACGTTCTTCGAAAGCAAAAGAATTTCATGAAATGCTTTTGTGAGAAACGCACATGTGTTACTCTGAAATGAGAAGCGTCTGTTTGGGATATGTCAAAGCATGGTTAAAAGTGAGAACAGTGTTCCTTTTCTCTGTAGAGGCTTTACTTTGAAAGATAATCACGTTCTTTGAAAGCAAAAGAATTTCATGATATGCTTTTGTGACAAACGTACATGTGTTACTCTGAAATGAGAAGCGTCTGTTTTGGATATGTCAAAGTATGGTTAAAAGTGAGAACAGTGTTCCTTTTCTCTGTAGAAGGTTTACTTTGAAAGACAATCATGACCATTTGAAAGTCAGTGAATTTCATGAAATGCTTTTGTGAGAAACCCACATGTGTTACTCTGAAATGAGAAGCGTCTGTTTGGGATATGTCAAAATATGGTTAAAAGTGAGAACAGTGTTCCTTTTCTCTGTAGAAATTTTACTTTGAAAGATAATCACGATCATTTGAAAGTCAGTGAATTTCATGAAATGCTTTTGTGAGAAACGCACATGTGTTACTCTGAAATGAGAAGCGTCTGTTTGGGATATGTCAAAGTATGGTTAAAAGTGAGAACAGTGTTCCTTTTCTCTGTAGAAGCTTTACTTTGAAAGATAATCACGTTCTTTGAAAGCAAAAGAATTTCATGAAATGCTTTTGTGAGAAACGCACATGTGTTACTCTGAAATGAGAAGCGTCTGTATGCTATATGTCAAAGTATGGATAAAAGTGAGAACAGTGTTCCTTTTCTCTGTAGAAGCTTTACTTTGAAAGATAGTCACGTTCTTTGAAAGCAAAAGAATTTCATGAAATGCTTTTGTGAGAAACGCACATGTGTTACTCTGAAATGAGAAGCGTCTGTTTGGGATATGTCAAAGCATGGTTAAAAGTGAGAACAGTGTTCCTTTTCTCTGTAGAGGCTTTACTTTGAAAGATAATCACGTTCTTTGAAAGCAAAAGAATTTCATGATATGCTTTTGTGACAAACGTACATGTGTTACTCTGAAATGAGAAGCGTCTGTTTGGGATATGTCAAAGTATGGTTAAAAGTGAGAACAGTGTTCCTTTTCTCTGTAGAAGGTTTACTTTGAAAGACAATCATGACCATTTGAAAGTCAGTGAATTTCATGAAATGCTTTTGTGAGAAACCCACATGTGTTACTCTGAAATGAGAAGCGTCTGTTTGGGATATGTCAAAATATGGTTAAAAGTGAGAACAGTGTTCCTTTTCTCTGTAGAAATTTTACTTTGAAAGATAATCACGATCATTTGAAAGTCAGTGAATTTCATGAAATGCTTTTGTGAGAAACGCACATGTGTTACTCTGAAATGAGAAGCGTCTGTTTGGGATATGTCAAAGTATGGTTAAAAGTGAGAACCGTGTTCCTTTTCTCTGTAGTAGCTTTACTTTGAAAGATAATGATTGTTATTTGAAGGCAAAAGAATTTCATGAAATGCTTTTGTGAGAAACGCACATGTGTTACTCTGAAGTAAGAAGCGTCTGTTTGGGATATGTCAAAGTATGGATAAAAGTGAGAACCGTGTTCCTTTTCTCTGTAGAAGCTTTACTTAGAAAGATAATGATTGTTATTTGAAGGCAAAAGAATTTCATGAAATGCTTTTGTGAGAAACGCACATGTGTTACTCTGAAATGAGAAGCGTCTGTTTGGGATATGTCAAAGTATGGATAAAAGTGAGAACAGTGTTCCTTTTCTCTGTAGAAGCTTTACTTTGAAAGATAGTCACGTTCTTTGAAAGCAAACGAATTTCATGAAATGCTTTTGTGAGAAACGCACATGTGTTACTCTGAAATGAGAAGCGTCTGTATGGGATATGTCAAAGTATGGATAAAAGTGAGAACAGTGTTCCTTTTCTCTGTAGAAGCTTTACTTTGAAAGATAGTCACGTACTTTGAAAGCAAAAGAATTTCATGAAATGCTTTTGTGAGAAATGCACATGTGTTACTCTGAAATGAGAAGCGTCTGTTTGGGATATGTCAAAGTATGGTTAAAAGTGAGAACAGTGTTCCTTTTCTCTGTAGAAGCTTTACTTTGAAAGATAATCACGTTCTTTTAAAGCAAAAGAATTTCATGATATGCTTTTGTGACAAACACACATGTGTTACTCTGAAATGAGAAGCGTCTGTTTGGGATATGTCAAAGTATGGTTAAAAGTGAGAATAGTGTTTCCTTTTCTCTGTAGAAGCTTTACTTTGAAAGACAATCATGACCATTTGAAAGTCAGTGAATTTCATGAAATGCTTTTGTGAGAAACCCACATGTGTTACTCTGAAATGAGAAGCGTCTGTTTGGGATATGTCAAAGTATGGTTAAAAGTGAGAACAGTGTTCCTTTTCTCTGTAGAAATTTTACTTTGAAAGATAATCACGATCATTTGAAACTCAGTGAATTTCATGAAATGCTTTTGTGAGAAACGCACATGTGTTACTCTGAAATGAGAAGCGTCTGTTTGGGATATGTCAAAGTATGGTTAAAAGTGAGAACCGTGTTCCTTTTCTCTGTAGAAGCTTTAGTTAGAAAGATAATGATTGTTATTTGAAGGCAAAAGAATTTCATGAAATGCTTTTGTGAGAAACGCACATGTGTTACTCTGAAATGAGAAGCGTCTGTTTGGGATATGTCAAAGTATGGATAAAAGTGAGAACAGTGTTCCTTTTCTCTGTAGAAGCTTTACTTTGAAAGATAGTCACGTTCTTTGAAAGCAAACGAATTTCATGAAATGCTTTTGTGAGAAACGCACATGTGTTACTCTGAAATGAGAAGCGTCTGTTTGGGATATGTCAAAGCATGGATAAAAGTGAGAACAGTGTTCCTTTTCTCTGTAGAAGCTTTACTTTGAAAGATAATCACGTTCTTTGAAAGCAAAAGAATTTCATGATATGCTTTTGTGACAAACGCACATGTGTTACTCTGAAATGAGAAGCGTCTGTTTGGGATATGTCAAAGTATGGTTAAAAGTGAGAACAGTGTTCCTTTTCTCTGTAGAAGCTTTACATTGAAAGATAATCACGTTCTTTGAAAGCAAACGAATTTCATGAAAGGCTTTTGTGAGAAACGCACATGTGTTACTCTGAAATGGGAAGCGTCTGTTTGGGATATGTCAAAGTATGGTTAAAAGTGAGAACAGTGTTCCTTTTCTCTGTAGAAGCTTTACTTTGAAAGATAGTCACGTACTTTGAACGCAAAAGAATTTCATGAAGTGTTTTTGTGAGAAACGCACATATGTTACTCTGAAATGAGAAGCGTCTGTTTGGGATATGTCAAAGTATGGTTAAAAGTGAGAACAGTGTTCCTTTTCTCTGTAGAAGCTTTACTTTGAAAGATAATCACGTTCTTTGAAAGCATAAGAATTTCATGAAATGCTTTTGTGACAAACGCACATGTGTTACTCTGAAATGAGAAGCGTCTGTTTGGGATATGTCAAAGTATGGTTAAAAGTGAGAACAGTGTTCCTTTTCTCTGTAGAGGCTTTACTTTGAAAGATAATCACGTTCTTTGAAAGCAAAAGAATTTCATGATATGCTTTTGTGACAAACGCACATGTGTTACTCTGAAATGAGAAGCGTCTGTTTGGGATATGTCAAAGTATGGTTAAAAGTGAGAACAGTGTTCCTTTTCTCTGTAGAAGCTTTACATTGAAAGATAATCACGTTCTTTGAAAGCAAACGAATTTCATGAAATGCTTTTGTGAGAAACGCACATGTGTTACTCTGAAATGAGAAGCGTCTGTTTGGGATATGTCAAAGTATGGATAAAAGTGAGAACAGTGTTCCTTTTCTCTGTAGAAGCTTTACTTTGAAAGATAGTCACGTTCTTTGAAAGCAAAAGAATTTCATGAAATGCTTTTGTGAGAAACGCACATGTGTTACTCTGAAATGAGAAGCGTCTGTTTGGGATATGTCAAAGTATGGTTAAAAGTGAGAACAGTGTTCCTTTTCTCTGTAGAAGCTTTACTTTGAAAGATAATCACTATCATTTGAAAGTCAGTGAATTTCATGAAATGCTTTTGTGAGAAACGCACATGTGTTACTCTGAAATGAGAAGCGTCTGTTTGGGATATGTCAAAGTATGGTTAAAAGTGAGAACAGTGTTCCTTTTCTCTGTAGAAGCTTTACTTTGAAAGATAATCTCGTTCTTTGAAAGCAAAAGAATTTCATGATATGCTTTTGTGACAAACACACATGTGTTACTCTGAAATGAGAAGCGTCTGTTTGGGATATGTCAAAGTATGGTTAAAAGTGAGAACAGTGTTCCTTTTCTCTGTAGAAGCTTTAATTTGAAAGACAATCATGACCATTTGAAAGTCAGTGAATTTCATGAAATGCTTTTGTGAGAAACCCACATGTGTTACTCTGAAATGAGAAGCGTCTGTTTGGGATATGTCAAAGTATGGTTAAAAGTGAGAACAGTGTTCCTTTTCTCTGTAGAAATTTTACTTTGAAAGATAATCACGATCATTTGAAAGTCAGTGAATTTCATGAAATGCTTTTGTGAGAAACGCACATGTGTTACTCTGAAATGAGAAGCGTCTGTTTGGGATATGTCAAAGTATGGTTAAAAGTGAGAACCGTGTTCCTTTTCTCTGTAGAAGCTTTACTTAGAAAGATAATGATTGTTATTTGAAGGCAAAAGAATTTCATGAAATGCTTTTGTGAGAAACGCACATGTGTTACTCTGAAATGAGAAGCGTCTGTTTGGGATATGTCAAAGTATGGATAAAAGTGAGAACAGTGTTCCTTTTCTCTGTAGAAGCTTTACTTTGAAAGATAGTCACGTTCTTTGAAAGCAAACGAATTTCATGAAATGCTTTTGTGAGAAACGCACATGTGTTACTCTGAAATGAGAAGCGTCTGTATGGGATATGTCAAAGTATGGATAAAAGTGAGAACAGTGTTCCTTTTCTCTGTAGAAGCTTTACTTTGAAAGATAGTTACGTTCTTTGAAAGCAAAAGAATTTCATGAAATGCTTTTGTGAGAAACGCACATGTGTTACTCTGAAATGAGAAGCGTCTGTTTGGGATATGTCAAAGCATGGTTAAAAGTGAGAACAGTGTTCCTTTTCTCTGTAGAGGCTTTACTTTGAAAGATAATCACGTTCTTTGAAAGCAAAAGAATTTCATGATATGCTTTTGTGACAAACATACATGTGTTACTCTGAAATGAGAAGCGTCTGTTTTGGATATGTCAAAGTATGGTTAAAAGTGAGAACAGTGTTCCTTTTCTCTGTAGAAGGTTTACTTTGAAAGACAATCATGACCATTTGAAAGTCAGTGAATTTCATGAAATGCTTTTGTGAGAAACCCACATGTGTTACTCTGAAATGAGAAGCGTCTGTTTGGGATATGTCAAAATATGGTTAAAAGTGAGAACAGTGTTCCTTTTCTCTGTAGAAATTTTACTTTGAAAGATAATCACGATCATTTGAAAGTCAGTGAATTTCATGAAATGCTTTTGTGAGAAACGCACATGTGTTACTCTGAAATGAGAAGCGTCTGTTTGGGATATGTCAAAGTATGGTTAAAAGTGAGAACAGTGTTCCTTTTCTCTGTAGAAGCTTTACTTTGAAAGATAATCACGTTCTTTGAAAGCAAAAGAATTTCATGAAATGCTTTTGTGAGAAACGCACATGTGTTACTCTGAAATGAGAAGCGTCTGTATGCTATATGTCAAAGTATGGATAAAAGTGAGAACAGTGTTCCTTTTCTCTGTAGAAGCTTTACTTTGAAAGATAATCACGTTCTTTGAAAGCAAAAGAATTTGATGAAATGCTTTTGTGAGAAACGCACATGTGTTACTCTGAAATGAGAAGCGTCTGTTTGGGATATGTCAAAGTATGGTTAAAAGTGAGAACAGTGTTCCTTTTCTCTGTAGAGGCTTTACTTTGAAAGATAATCACGTTCTTTGAAAGCAAAAGAATTTCATGATATGCTTTTGTGACAAACATACATGTGTTACTCTGAAATGAGAAGCGTCTGTTTTGGATATGTCAAAGTATGGTTAAAAGTGAGAACAGTGTTCCTTTTCTCTGTAGAAGGTTTACTTTGAAAGACAATCATGACCATTTGAAAGTCAGTGAATTTCATGAAATGCTTTTGTGAGAAACCCACATGTGTTACTCTGAAATGAGAAGCGTCTGTTTGGGATATGTCAAAATATGGTTAAAAGTGAGAACAGTGTTCCTTTTCTCTGTAGAAATTTTACTTTTAAAGATAATCACGATCATTTGAAAGTCAGTGAATTTCATGAAATGCTTTTGTGAGAAACGCACATGTGTTACTCTGAAATGAGAAGCGTCTGTTTGGGATATGTCAAAGTATGGATAAAAGTGAGAACCGTGTTCCTTTTCTCTGTAGAAGCTTTACTTAGAAAGATAATGATTGTTATTTGAAGGCAAAAGAATTTCATGAAATGCTTTTGTGAGAAACGCACATGTGTTACTCTGAAATGAGAAGCGTCTGTTTGGGATATGTCAAAGTATGGATAAAAGTGAGAACAGTGTTCCTTTTCTCTGTAGAAGCTTTACTTTGAAAGATAGTCACGTTCTTTGAAAGCAAACGAATTTCATGAAATGCTTTTGTGAGAAACGCACATGTGTTACTCTGAAATGAGAAGCGTCTGTATGGGATATGTCAAAGTATGGATAAAAGTGAGAACAGTGTTCCTTTTCTCTGTAGAAGCTTTACTTTGAAAGATAGTCACGTTCTTTGAAAGCAAAAGAATTTCATGAAATGCTTTTGTGAGAAATGCACATGTGTTACTCTGAAATGAGAAGCGTCTGTTTGGGATATGTCAAAGTATGGTTAAAAGTGAGAACAGTGTTCCTTTTCTCTGTAGAAGCTTTACTTTGAAAGATAATCACGTTCTTTGAAAGCAAAAGAATTTCATGATATGCTTTTGTGACAAACACACATGTGTTACTCTGAAATGAGAAGCGTCTGTTTGGGATATGTCAAAGTATGGTTAAAAGTGAGAATAGTGTTTTATTTTCTCTGTAGAAGCTTTACTTTGAAAGACAATCATGACCATTTGAAAGTCAGTGAATTTCATGAAATGCTTTTGTGAGAAACCCACATGTGTTACTCTGAAATGAGAAGCGTCTGTTTGGGATATGTCAAAGTATGGTTAAAAGTGAGAACAGTGTTCCTTTTCTCTGTAGAAATTTTACTTTGAAA
>CADCXT010002061.1:0-11079 GCA_902806775.1 Microtus agrestis
AAAAATAAATGCCATATTCTGTAGTCTTTGAAAAATATGAAGAAGGCCTATCTGAAATATGTCTATGCACACCTAGAAAGATTAACTAACATGACTATAAACTTGACTATTATAGATGATTATCTATTAACAACCTATATACATTACACTTTTCAATGAACTACACAATAACAATACCTTAATCAAGATCAGAAATATATATACATATAACAAAATTGACCTTAAACTTGCATCAATAAACCAAGATTGATACCAATGTAAATTATTGTATCTATATCATATCCCCTCTAAATGTAAAAGACCATTTATTAACAATATTTGGGAATACGGGCACAGTTATTTCTCTCCAAACTGCTTCGTGCTGAAGGGGGCACTGTTATTCAGGACTTTCATGGTATAACCTGTGTGCTAGATTCATCTCAGTCAGCAGTTGAGTGAAGTAATTGTTTGAAGGTGTTCACAACAGCCTTTCAAGACGGTGTGTTCTATCATACCATATTTGGACGAAAGCAATCCACAGGATCTTATCCTCTGTAAAAACAAAAGAAGAATCTCTTTTCCAACATATCATATCCTTAGATCCAAATTCTGAAGTCAAGGTGATTTCAAAATATCTATGTTGGATTAGTTCAGCATCATTTATAAACAAATATCTTTTACCATCTGTTGCTCCTTCCTCAGCATTCAAACATTCAAAGAGAGCATAATAGCATACAGTATCAAGATTCTCATTGTATTTTCCATCTTGTGTGGCTTTATTTTAACCTCTATTTCATTTATTTTTACTTTTATTTTTTGAGATGCATTCTCTATATATCATTGTCCTGGAATAACTCTGTAGACCAGGCTGTCCTTGAACTCACAGAGATCCACTTGCCTCTGCTTCCCAAGTGCTGGAATTAAAGGTGTATGCTACCACACCTTGAACTCACAGAGATCTGTCTGTCTCTGCCTAGCAGGCATTGGGATTAAAGGTGTGTCCTGCCACACCCTGAAGTCACAGAGGTCAATCTACCTCTACCTCCCAAGTGTTGAGATTAAAGGTGTGTACTACCACACCCAACTACTCTTTTTCCTTCTTTCCTTTTTACTTTTAAGAACTTTAACCTTTATCCTGCATATATTTTTTATCATACTGTAAATAATTTAAAGGTTTTCTCTGTTTTTGAATCTCTCTTTACTGTATCTCTCTCACGTTTTCTGACCACACGAGTTTTTAAATTACTGAGCAATATGGGTAGGATTAAAGTCGTGGCTTTGCCGGGTATATCCAGCCCATTCCTTAGCTTTCTGCAATTCCAGCCTTATGGCTGAGGTATCGGCCAGAGCCTTGTTCATTGCCACAACTCTACAGTGTTTCAAGGCCCCTGCCAGCAAGCAAGCTGCAGCATTGTGTCCAGAGACAACACTCAAGTCCTCTCTCTGTAGCCAGCACTCCTGCCTCAAAGAGTCAGAGTTTACATTGGCAGGACAGCCCAGAAAGCCAACATTTTAAAATGGCACAACTTTTTTTCTGCTATGGCTGAAAACTGAAAAGCATGCCTTCAGCTTTTCAGCAAGACCATTTAAGTGTTTCATGGCAGGAACTCTTAAAAGAGCTGCAAGGTTTTTCAGATAAGGTTAGTCAGGAAGCCTCTCTTAGATGAGAGCACTTGCTTGCCTCTAGCAAGCAGAGCAGACCCAAGAAATTGCTGCTACCAAGAAAACATGCTTTACTCTATTCTTTCCCAAGCTTTCTCAGGCTTTCTGTGGATTCAGTTATCCATGTCTGGGCACCACTTGTAGATGGAGCTGCGAGCTGCTTTCATGCCACACGTCTCCCAGCCGCCTGGTAGCTTAACCACAGAAAAAACAACACACACATTATATTTCTTTATACCTGCCTGGCCCATTATATCTAGCCTCTTCTTGGCTAACTCTCACATCTTGACTAACCCATTTCTAATAATCTGTGTAGCACCAAGAAGTGGTGGCTTACCCGGAAAGATTCAGCATGTCTGACCTGGCGGCTGGGGCCATGGCATCTGGCCCAGAGAGGAGAGGCATGGCAATTGCCGCACTTCTCCCAGCATTCTGTTCTGTCTATTCCACCCACCTAAGGGCTGGCCTATCAAATGGGCTAAGGCAGTTTCTTTATTAACCAATGAAAATAACTCCTCCATCAAAAAAGTAAGGAGGTTGATTGGGAAGGAGGCTGCTGGGACAAACCAGCCCATCGTATGAGATTTTCAGGATTGTTGGTTTGATTGATTTGAGACAGAGTCTCTCTACCTCAGAGATGGCCTTGCTTCTTCTAGAAGGTTCTGTGTAGATCAGGCTGGCCTTGAGCCTAGCCGTCCATCTGTCTCTGTTTCCCGATTGCTGGAAATATAGACCTGGGCCCTAATGTTTCGTGAATATTCTTCTAAATGACCTGAAAGTCAGTGAAATGTTAGATTAGCCCCATAGTGGGATTTCCCCCACCTCTCATCTTGATCATGCCTTCTGCTGAAAACCTGTAGAAGGACAACGAATGTAGTAGGAGTCTGCTTGATTGATCCTGGTTTCCCAGATACCCGAAATAACAACACAGAAAGTATATTAACTAAATCACTACTGTGCTTATTAGTTTTAGCTTCTCATTGGATAGTATTACACCTTAATTCAACCAATTTCTATTAATCTGTGTAACACTGCGTGGTTGGGGTTTACTGGCATTGTTCCCTCTGATGTCTCTCTTTTCTGGTGTGGTTACATGGCCTCACTTTGACTCTTGTACTTCCTGCCAGCATTCAGTTTAGTTTATCCCAACCAGGTTGTATTCTGCCCTTGTAGTTCCCAACAGAGAGGAAGCAAGACGGGACTGCCTCACAGACAAAAGTTACCAAGCCACGTGGATTACTTTTTTTGGCAAGGCTGTCACCTCTTGCTTCCTCTGTGTCTAGATGACAGATGCAAACTGAATCTTTCCTCTTCCCAGAATCCTCCTGTTCCCATCAACCCACCTATACTTCCTTCATGGTTCTTCCTCCTATACTTCCTCCCTGGCTACTGGTCAATTAGCGTTTGACAGGATAATAGAAAATTGTTCCATAGCACACACCTCTTTACTTTTTAAAAAAAAGAACTCTAAACGTAATATTCTTTGTTTAGCCTTTCTCCTGACCATTATCCATAACAATTTTTATGCAATATTTTAAACAAAGGCAAACACCCATAATCCATTTCTTGGGAATGTGGGTATTGTTTTCCAGGCTATTTCCTGCTATTGGGGGCACTTAAATCATATGGAAACCTAAAAAATATTTAGAGTTATATTCCAGTCCTGACTGGAGTATTCCATGAGGCTTGATCAACTCAGGCATCAGTCTTGAAACTTTCCCGGATGTAGAATGCAGAGAAAACCCCAACATAGGTCCCCTGAAATGCTGGATCATCTGGACCACATGCTCCTCTTGGAGATTCTTCAGTAGGACGTCCTTCCTTGATCAAACTTGATGTTTTTAGCCCAGAATAAATGTGCAGCCTCTCATTTCCTGTGGAAACAAGGGGAAAACCTCTTTTCCAAAGTAACATACCTTTTAGCTTAAATTGTGAAGTCAAGACATTTTCAAATTATATATCTGGGATTAATCCAGCAGCATTCATGATCAGATGTCTTTTAGCAGTCATGGCTACTTCCTAGGCCATCAAACAATTCAAAGACAACATAATAACTGACAGTATCCAGACTGACTCACTGTATATTTCATATTTACAAGCTTTGTTTTAAACTCTCTTTCTTTTAATTTTATTTTTAATTTTTGGCTTTTTGAGATAGTGTTTCTCTGTGTATCTTTGACTGTCCTGGAACTCACTCTATAGACCAGGCTGTCCTTGATATCACAGACATCAGCATGCATCTGCCTCCCAAGTGTTAGGATTAAAGGTGTGTGCCACCAGCCCTGACTACACTTTCTTTCTTATTTATTTTAAGGACTTTTATCCTTTTTCTTTTCTCTTCCAAGCCCACATATATTTTTAAAACACAATATAAACAGTATAGAGGTCTTCTTCATCTGAATCTGTCTTTATTGTATAACACTTTCTGACCACATGAGTCTTTAATTTTCTAGTTTGGGAAACTAGAGAACTCTCAGTGGCACACGTTAAAACAAAAACACTCCTGAAGCCCTCCCCGGACTCCTCCTCCAGTTCGGGATGGGGGGGATTTTACTTATTTTCACTTGTTTAACCTTGACTAAAAGTGCCAGCACCTTCTGGGATATCCTAGGAACCACCCTTGTCTAACCCCCCCTCCTCTGAAGAATGGAATCTTCAAATCCATGCCCCTCCCACCAGCTCTGCATAGGGTATAAAAGAGCACACACCAGGCCAGTGAACCCAGACAGCCTAGATACCACTTCTCAAGCAAGGCAGCTGGCAAGACCAGGCCCTGTTTCGAGAGCATCTCAGCAGCTGTGGAGAAGAAACCTAGCAGAATGAATGCCCGAATACCAACCCAGAAAGACCAGACAATGAAGGAATACAGCCTGTTTGGAGGTCCAGGTAGGGTCTGTCTCGGTCTGGAAAGTGGGGTCCCTCCTGAGTGGGAGACGGGCTGCTGGCTGTAAAAGTGCGTTCCTACGTCTACCAGGCCTACTGGCTAATGTAACTCTAAGATGGGAGCTTGGAGCAGCTTCTAAGCTGGGCAGAAGACATGGCCAACCTCCATGATGTAGGTTGAATATTTTGGTTTTCCTCACCCCAAAGGTGTTGCCCAGCCAGGATTCTTGTGATTCACTGGAAGGATTCTGTTGTGACATTTCAGTTGGCTTTTTTATTTGTGTGTTTCTCTGTTATTTTGTTGTTGTTGTTGTTTTGTTTTGTTTTGGTCCTTTGGGACAGGGTTTCTCTGTAGCTTTGGAGCCTGTCCTGGAATTTGCTCCTGTATACTAGGTTGGCCTTGAACAGACAGAGATCCTCATGCCTCTACATATCGAAGCTGGGATTAAAGGTGTTTGACACCACTGCCCAGACAGTAGTATTTTAATAAATAAAGCTTGCCTGAAAACCTTTTAGTAAAGCAGCCCTACTGGTCATCCTTGCACACCAGGCAATTGTAAAACAAAACTCAGTAGCCACTATTACTCTCACCTTTAATCCAAGTAGTCACACGACTTGCCTTAGAACTCGGGCGGTACATGCCTTTAATCAGGGTGATACACGCCTTTAATCCCATCCTTAGTGAGGATTATGAAAAATATAGGCATTTCAGACTGAGGTTGAAGTAAGAGCCAGGATATTGTATGAAAACAGAATGCAGAGGATTATGTGGCTGCCATTGTTCCTGATTTGGGATTCTGATGTCAGAATTCTTGTCTTCACCCACACCAGACAACTAGTATCTCCTTGATTGTTAAACCCAGGCACTCCACCTGTGAGTTCGTTTTTTTTTCAACATTCTTTTTTAAATGGGGCTACTGGCTTAATTGCCCATATTGTCCCATGTTCCAGTGCTACATATCAGTCAGATAATGAGTTGGAATCCTTCTGGGTCTCGTGTGGTGGATTCGCTGTTTTGTTCAAATACCCAAACAGTGGTGTCCTACAGCTCCTAGACAGCTGTACCCTCAGTTTTTCCTAGTGACTGACACCTCCAATCCCCAACCACCTTCCAACCCAAGTGGTTCTGGACCTGATTCTTGCTCCTACCACAGCTTCCCGCCACCATCGCCTCATCTCCCCTGGATCCTGTCTTCTACTTCCTGCTCTCCTAACTCTCTGCCTGTCTTCCCCAAACAGACAGATTGGAGCCAGCCAGAGCCATGATCATGAGAGGAGACCTGTCTGGAAAGCACTTGGGGACTCCAGCAGGGGAGAGAGGGTTCTCAGCAGAGAAGGATGAAGGCGCGTCCCAGGATGCAATGGAGGACAATGGCACCTGCACTGCAAGGCAGTTCTCGAAGGGATGCGACCTGCCTGTGACTGAACCAGACTCCCGGGTCACCATGGATTCTGCCTATGGTTTTGGCTTTAGCCGGCCTGCCAGCAAGACTTTCTCTCCCACCATCAGGCGGCCTGCCCGTGGCTCCTTGTCCAGCGTGATTGGCATTCCAGTAGCCTTCCCACGCCCCATAATTGTTAGATATGTGGGCGATTATTATTACCCCTGGCGGAGGCAGCCTCTTCCTGTGCATTCACCTTGGACATGGGAT
The DNA here is from genome assembly GCA_902806775.1 of Microtus agrestis. NCBI lineage: Eukaryota > Metazoa > Chordata > Mammalia > Rodentia > Cricetidae > Microtus > Microtus agrestis. The sequence continues at coordinate 6,177 of CADCXT010002061.1, forward strand.
GCCACCAGCTCTTATCGCCAAGGTTGGAGCCAGTGCCCTGCTGCCATGGAGGCACATGCGTTTCCTTGTTTCCAGGCACTTCCGCACCCTGATTCCTCTTGGTCTCGCTCTGTGACCTTGGACACATTGAACAACTATCCCCAAGAGAGAAGCCTAGCTCATGCCAACTCAGACGAAGTTGCCCCACTGAGAGCACCACTCGTGGATCCTATGTCAGCAGGGGGCTCTGGCTTTAATCAGTATGGCAATCCAGATTCTCTCAGCCCAGAACTCCAGTCTCTGCCCGCTTCCCCCACTCAAGATATGGAGCCCCAACCCTATAGCATCAACCGCTCCATTCCTCAAGCCAGCGCCTTCCACCGCCGCCTCTTTGAACCCTGATCACTGGATCAGGATCCAAGAAGTACTCCAGATGGCCACTCTTCTATTCAGTCAGATACCAGGGTCCACCACACACACAAAGATTCTGGGTCATAAAGCCTTGGCTCTCCATTCTACTCTCCTTTCCTGAGTCTTGATACAGCCTCCTCATTCAAAGGAAACCATTGCCTTGATTACCACTGATCTACTAGGAAGAATCAGTCTGAAGATCATAGTGAGGGCTGCACTAGGAAGAATCAGTCTGAAGATCATAGTAAGGGCTGCACCAGAGAAGAAGCCTCAGCCTCGGATTAAAGTCCATACCAAGTCATATTGGCCGGCTGGCCATGACACTGTGTGTTAGGGACCCCATCACAGTCCTGAACCTTTCTCTTGGGTCAGCTTGTTAGCCCAGCATCGGATCTAGAGAAGTCAAAGAGTGAAGTAACCGCCTTCACTCTAGAGATTGGCAGAACTGAGGACATTTGTGGATTAATCCTTGCTTCCAGTTTGGGGGTTGGGGACTCACTACCTCTGCCCCACAACAGGTTTCCAGAGACTTTGGTTCGAATAACATTAACCCAAGCTGCCTGTAGGCCAGAATCCCATCAGAGTCCATGGTCACTCTTGGAGTCACACACCCCACTGCCATTTTTCTCTGAAATAAACTCCAGGTCTCCTAAAAAAAATCTTGTCTGCTCAGAGTTTTTCAACATTGATGTCACAGGGAGGCAAAGGGGAAGGAGGTTGATGGGATGGAGGCTGCTGGGACACCCCAGCCCATCATATGAGATTTTCTGGGCTGTTTGTTTGGTTGCTTTGAGACAGAGTCTCTCTACTACATAGATGGCCTTGGTTCTTCCCGAAGGTTCTCTGTATACCAGGCCTGCCTAGACCCTAGTGATCTGTTTGCCTCTGTCTCCTGAGTGCTGGGGATAAAGGTATAGGGCCTAATGTTTCTTGAATACTGCTTCTAAATGACCTGAAACTCTGTGAAATGTTAGATTAGTCCCAAAGTGGCCTTTAAAATCTTGAATATGCCCTGTCCAGAAGCCCGTGGAAGGATTAGTAAAGCAAGCTTTTGTCATTGGCCTTATAGACCACTCTTTTACTGGTATTTCAATTTATTTGGTAGGGGCATTGTAGTGTTTACCGAAGACCAACTGAGACACCTCACTTCATAGCCTGAAAACCTACTACATTCTTGGATTTTATATGTTTAGGTGACTATTTTTTTTAATCAAAAAAAATCTGTAAAGAGCCAACTAATCATTCTAAACAATTTATGTATATATGTAGATATGTAGCTAAAGAGATAGATAGATAGATAGATAAAGTTTGTTGATATTGATATCCCTGTCGTGTATACTAATTTTAACTAATGTGCCTTTCCAGAAGCCCTCACGGACTGTCCCTCCAGTTTTGGTCTTTGGAATTTTACTTAATTTTCCTTGTTTAACCTAGACCAAAAATGCCAGCACCTTCTGGGATATCCTATGAACCACCCTTGTCTAACCCCCCTCCACTGAAGAATGGAATCTTCAAATCCATGCACCTCCCAACAACTCTGCAGAGGATATAAAAGAGCACACCGGGCCAGTGAACATAGACACCCTAGATACTACTTCAGCAACGCAGCTGGCAAGACCAGGCCCTGTTCTAGAGCATCTCTGCAGCTCTTGAGAAGAAACCTCAGCAGAATGATTTTCCGAATACCAACCCAGGAAGACCAGATAATGAAGGACTACAGCCTGTTGAAGGTCTAGGGTGGGTCTGTCAGTCTGAACGGGGAGATCCCTCCTGTGTATGAGAGGTACTACTGGCTTTAAAAGTGTATTTCTACATCTACCAGCCTTCCTTGCTAATGCAACTCCAGGATGGTGTAGAAGGAGCTGTGAGCTGCATTCCTGCTACCCAGCTCCCAGCTGCCTGGCTAGTTTAGGCCCCGAAATAACAGCACACAAATTGTGTTCATTTAAATACTGCCTGGCCCATTAGCTCTAACCTCTTACTGGCTAACTCTCACATTTTGATTAACTCATGTGTGTAGCACCACAAGGTGGTGGCTGGCCGGGAAGATTCTAACCTACTTCATTGCATTTGCCTCAATGCCTTCTTACTTCCAGCATTCTGTTCTGTCCTCCCCGCCTACCTATGTTCTGACCTATCAGGCCAAGCAGTTTTCTTTATTAATTAACCAATGAAAACAACAGATAGATAGAAGACCCACCTACATAATTTCCCCTTTTTCTGTTTAAACAAAAAGGAAAGGCTTTCACTTTAACATAGTAAAAGTACATATAACGAAAGTTATCAAGCAAAAATTACAGTTACAATAATTGTATCTACTTTATCTTTTATCATAACTAAGGAAAACTATAACTATATATTGATTCTTCAACTCCATCAAAGAATCCAGAGGATATAATATTACCTAAGTAAACAACTTCCAAAAGTCTAGAAATGACAGAGACATCTTGCTCAATGTACAGTCACCAAAAGTTCCTCTGTACCATTGGGCCATCCATCTTCAGTCTTCAAGTCCATAGTATCCAGCAGACATTTCCATGAAGCAGGAAATTTCAAAGGCAGTTCAGTCAATTTTTCCATGTCCTGCAGAATGTCTCACAGACTCTTTCATGAATCAGGAACCTCCAAAGACCATCTCACCTTAGGCAAGTTCAGCAGTCCTCTCTCTGTGAGTTCTTCACGTCAGTTTATGCATTAGTCCAAGCAAGAACAGTGTCTTGCCCAAATGGCTATCAAACTCCATAAGGAGCCTCTTCAATGCCCATCTTCTTCTTGAAGTAGATTGTTGCTGCCAGGAGCAGACACGTCTCATTTTCATGGAAAGCCCTAAGTTATAAAACATTAAATGCCATATTCTGTAGTCTTTGAAAGATATGAAGAATGCTTATCTAAATGAAATATATCTCTATATATCTATAAAATCTAACATGACTACAAGCTTGACTATTATTGGTAATTATCCATTAAGCTATATTTCTAATTATATATTACATTTTTAAATGAGCTACACAATCACAATATCTTAATCAAGAGCAGAAATACATATAACAAAATTGACCTTAAATCTCTATCAATAAAGCAAGATCTATACCAATGCAAATTATTCATATCTATATTATATCCCCCTTTAAATATAAAAGACCATTTATAAACAGTATTTGGGAACATGGGTGCAGTTTTTTCTGTCCAAACTGCTTCCTGCTCTATGGGGGCACTGTGAATCAGGTCTTTTATGGTGTAACGTGTCCTAGATTCATCTAGGTCAGCAGTTGAGTGAAGTAATTTTTTGAGGGTTTTCACAGCAACCCTTCCTGAGGGTGTGGTCTATCATACCATATTTGGGATAGAAGCAATCCATAGGGTTTCATGCTCTGTGAAAACAAAAGAACTTTTCCAAAGCATCATAGATCCTTAGATCCAAATTTTGAAGTCAAGGTAATTTCAAAATATCTATCTTGGATTAGTTCAGCAGCATTTATAATCAAATATCGTTTAGCAGCTCTTGCTCCTTCCTTAGCATTCAAATAATTTAAAGAGGGCATAATAGCATACAGTATCAAGATTCTCTGTGTATTTTCCATCTTTATGCAGCTTTATTTTAACCTCTATTGCTTTATTTTTACTTTTTGAGACAGGTTTTTTGTATATCTTTGTCCTGGAATAACTCTTTAGACCAGGCTGTCCTTGAACTCACAGAGATCCACTTGCCTCTGCCTCCAAACTGCTGGGATTAAAGATGTGTGTTACAACACCTTGAACTCACAGAGATCTGTCTGTCTCTGCCTCCTAGGCATTGGGATTAAAGGTGTGTGCTATCACACCTTGAAGTCACAGAGGTCAATCTGCCTCTGATCCTTGAAATCACAGAGGGCAATCTACCTCTGCCTCCCAAGGGCTGGGATTAAAGGTGTGTACCACCATACTCAACTACTCTCTTTTTTTTCTTTTTAAAGAACTTCAACCTTTTTCTTTTCTCTCCCAAGCCAGCATATATTTTTAACACACAGTAAAACATTTAGAGATTTTTCAAATCTCTCTTTACTGACCTTTTATCTTTCTTTTTCTGACTACATGAGTCTTTAAGGAGAGGATATGGCTTTGATGGCTGGATCCAGCCCATTCCTTAGCTTTCTATTCTCATGGCAGAGGTACCAGCTGTAGCCATTTTTATGGCACAACTCTATGGCATTTCAAGGTCCCTGTCATCAAGCAAGCTGCAGCGTTCTGCTCACAGACCACACTCAGTTGGACTGCCTGCCTGAATGAGTCAGAGTTTGCCCTGGCTGGATGGCCCAGAAAGCCGGCATTTTAAAATGGCCCAGCTTTTTTCCTGCTACTGCTGAAAACCGAAAAGCATGTGTTCAGCTTTTCATCAACACCATTTAAGTGTTTCATGGCAAGACCTCTTAAAAAGCTGTAGGGTTATGTAGCTAAAGCTGAGTCAGGAAGCCTCTCTTAGATGAGAGTGCTTGTCTCTAGTGAGCAGAGCAGACCAGAGAAATTGCTGCTACCA
>CADCXT010002063.1:0-11014 GCA_902806775.1 Microtus agrestis
AAGCTTTCCTTTGAAAGATAATCACGTTCATTGAAAGAGTATGAATTTCATGAAATGCTTTTGTGAGAAACGCACATGTGTTACTCTGAAAAGAGAAGCATCTGTTTAGGATATGTCAAAGTATGGTTAAAAGTGAGAACAGTGTTCCTTTTCTCTGAAGAAGGTTTACTTTGAAAGATAATCACGTTCTTTTTAAGCAAAAGAATTTCATGAAATGCTTTTGTGAGAAACACACATGTGTTACTCTGAAATGAGTAGCGTCTGTTTGGGATTTGTCAAAGTATGGTTAAAAGTGAGAACAGTGTTCCTTTTCTCTGTAGAAGCTTTATTTTGAAAGATAATCACGTTCTTTGAAAGTGTATGAATTTCCAGAAAGGCTTTTGTGAGAAATGCACATGTCTCTCTCTGAAATGAGAACCGTCTGTTTGGGATATGTCAAAGTATGGTTAAATGTGAGAACAGTGTTCCTTTTCTTTGTAGAAGCTTTACTTTGAAAGATAATCACGTTCTTTGAAAGTGTATGAATTTCAAGAAATGCTTTTGTGAGAAATGCACATGTCTCACTCTGAAATGAGAACCGTCTGTTTGGGATAAGTCAAATTATGGTTAAATGTGAGAACAGTGTTCCTTTTCTCTGTAGAAGCTTTACTTTGAAAGATAATCACGTTCTTTGAAAGCAAAAGAATTTCATGAAATGCTTTTGTGAGAAATGCACATGTCTCACTCTGAAATTAGAACCGTCTGTTTGGGATATGTCAAAGTATGGTTAAATATGAGAACAGTGTTCCTTTTCTCTGTAGAAGATTTACTTTGAAAGATAATCACGTTCTGTGAAAGTGTATGAATTTCATGAAATGCTTTTGTGAGAAACGCACATGTGTTACTCTGAAATGAGAAGCGTCTGTTTAGAATATGTCAAAGTATGGTTAAAAGTGAGAAGAGTGCTCCTTTTCTCTGTAGAAGGTTTTCTTTGAAAGATAATCACGTTCATTGAAAGCAAAAGAATTTCATGAAATGCTTTTGTGAGAAACGCACATCTGTAACTCTAAAATGAGAAGCGTCTGTTTGGTATATGTCAAAGTATGGATAAATGTGAGAACAGTGTTCCTTTTCTCTGTAGAAGGTTTACTTTGAAAGATAATCACGTTCTTTTTAAGCAAAAGTATTTCATGAAATGCTTTTGTGAGAAACGCACATGTGTCACTCTGAAATGAGAAGCGTCTGTTTGTGATACGTCAAAGGATGGTTAAAAGTGAGAACAGTGTTCCTTTTCTCTGTAGAAGCTTTACTTTGACAGATAATCACGTTCTTTGAAAGTGTATGAATTTCAAGAAATGCTTTTGTGAGAAATGCACATGTGTTACTCTGAAATGAGTAGCGTCTGTTTAGGATAAGTCAAAGTATGGTTAAAAGTGAGAACAGTGTTGCTTTTCTCTGTAGAAGCTTTACTTTAAAAGATAATCACGTTCTTTGAAAGCAAAAGAATTTCATGAAATGCTTTTGTGAGAAATGCACATGTGTTACTCTGAAATGAGGAGCGTCTGTTTAGGATATGTCAAAGTATGGTTAAAAGTGAGAAGAGTGTTCATTTTCTCTGTAGAACGTTTAGTTTGAAAGATAATCACGTTCTTTTTAAGCAAAAGAATTTCATGAAATGCTTTTGTGAGAAACACACATGTGTTACTCTGAAATGTGTAGCGTCTGTTTGGGATTTGTCAAAGTATGGTTAAAAGTGAGGACAGTGTTCCTTTTCTCTGTAGAAGCTTTACTTTGAAAGATAATCACGTTCTTTGAAAGTGTATGAATTTCAAGAAATGCTTTTGTGAGAAACGCACATGTGTCACTCTGAAATGAGAAGCGTCTGTTTGTGATACGTCAAAGGATGGTTAAAAGTGAGAACAGTGTTCCTTTTCTCTGTAGAAGCTTTACTTTGACAGATAATCACGTTCTTTGAAAGCAAAAGAATTTCATGAAATGCTTTTGTGAGAAATGCACATGTGTTACTCTGAAATGAGTAGCGTCTGTTTAGGATAAGTCAAAGTATGGTTAAAAGTGAGAACAGTGTTGCTTTTCTCTGTAGAAGCTTTACTTTGAAAGATAATCACGTTCTTGAATGTGTATGAATTTCAAGAAATGCTTTTGTGAGAAATGCACATGTCTCACTCTGAAATGAGAACCGTCTGTTTGGGATATGTCAAAGTATGGTTAAAAGTGAGAACAGTGTTCATTTTTTCTGTAGAAGCTTTAATTTGAAAGATAATCACGTTCTTTGAAAGCAAAAGAATTTCAGGAAATGCTTTTGTGAGAAACGCTCATGTGTTACTCTGAAATGAGAAGCGTCTGTTTCTGATACGTCAAAGTACGGTTAAAAGTGAGAAGAGTGTTCCTTTTCTCTGTAGAAGGTTGAATTTGAAAGATAATCACGTTCTTTTTAAGCAAAAGAATTTCATGAAATGCTTTTGTGAGAAACGCACATGTGTTACTCTGAAATGAGAAGCGTCTGTTTAGAATATGTCAAAGTATGGTTAAAAGTGAGAAGAGTGTTCCTTTTCTCTGTAAAAGCTTTCCTTTGAAAGATAATCACGTTCATTGAAAGAGTATGAATTTCATGAAATGCTTTTGTGAGAAACGCACATGTGTTACTCTGAAAAGAGAAGCGTCTGTTTAGGATATGTCAAAGTATGGTTAAAAGTGAGAACAGTGTTCCTTTCCTATGAAGAAGGTTTACTTTGAAAGATAATCACGTTCTTTTTAAGCAAAAGAATTTCATGAAATGCTTTTGTGAGAAACACACATGTTTTACTCTGAAATGAGTAGCGTCTGTTTGGGATTTGTCAAAGTATGGTTAAAAGTGAGAACAGTGTTCCTTTTCTCTGTAGAAGCTTTACTTTGAAAGATAATCACGTTCTTTGAAAGTGTATGAATTTCAAGAAATGCTTTTGTGAGAAATGCACATGTCTCACTCTGAAATGAGAACCGTCTGTTTGGGATACGTCAAAGTATGGTTAAATGTGAGAACAGTGTTCCTTTTCTCTGTAGAAGCTTTACTTTGAAAGATAATCACGTTCTTTGAAAGTGTATGAATTTCAAGAAATGCTTTTGTGAGAAATGCACATGTCTCACTCTGAAATGAGAACTGTCTGTTTGGGATACGTCAAAGTATGGTTAAATGTGAGAACAGTGTTCCTTTTCTCTGTAGAAGCTTTACTTTGAAAGATAATCACGTTCTTTGAAAGCAAAAGAATTTCATGAAATGATTTTGTGAGAAACGCACATGTGTTACACTGAAATGAGAAGCGTCTGTTTAGGATATGTCAAAGTATGGTTAAAAGTGAGAAGAGTGTTCATTTTCTCTGTATAAGGTTTACTTTGAAAGATAATCACGTTCTTTTTAAGCAAAAGAATTTCATGAAATGCTTTTGTGAGAAACACACATGTGTTACTCTGAAATGAGTAGCATCTGTTTGGGATATGTCAAAGTATGGTTAAAAGTGAGGACAGTGTTCCTTTTCTCTGTAGAAGCTTTACTTTGAAAGATAATCACGTTCTTTGAAAGTGTATGAATTTCAAGAAATGCTTTTGTGAGAAATGCACATGTCTCACTCTGAAATGAGAACCGTCTGTTTGGGATATGTCAAAGTATGGTTAAATGTGAGAACAGTGTTCCTTTTTTCTGTAGAAGCTTTACTTTGAAAGATAATCACGTTCTTTGAAAGCAAAAGAACTTCATGAAATGCTTTTGTGAGAAACGCACATGTGTTCCTCTGAAATGAGAAGCGTCTGTTTGTGATACGTCAAAGTATGGTTAAAAGTGAGAACAGTGTTCCTTTTCTCTGTAGAAGCTTTACTTTGAAAGATAATCACGTTCTTTGAAAGCAAAAGAATTTCATGAAATGCTTTTGTGAGAAATGCACATGTGTTACTCTGAAATGAGAAGCTTCTGTTTGGGATACGTCAAAGTATGGTTAAAAGTGAGAACAGTGTTGCTTTTCTCTGTAGAAGCTTTACTTTGAAAGATAATCACGTTCTTTTAAAGCAAAAGAATTTCATGAAATGCTTTTGTGAGAAACGCACATGTGTTACTCTGAAATGAGAAGCGTCTGTTTGGGATACGTCAAAGGATGGTTAAAAGTGAGAACAGTGTTCCTTTTCTCTGTAGAAGCTTTACTTTGAAAGATAATCACGTTCTTTGAAAGCAAAAGAATTTCATGAAATGCTTTTGTGAGAAATGCACATGTGTTTCTCTGAAATGAGAAGCGTCTGTTTGGGATACGTCAAAGTATGGTTAAAAGTGAGAACAGTGTTCCTTTTCTCTGTAGAATCTTTACTTTGAAAGATAATCACGTTCTTTGAAAGCAAAATGAATTTCATGAAATGCTTTTGTGAGAAATGCACATGTTTTACTCTGAAATGAGTAGCGTCTGTTTGGGATAAGTCAAAGTATGGTTAAAAGTGAGAACAGTGTTGCTTTTCTCTGTAGAAGCTTTACTTTGAAAGATAATCACGTTCTTTGAAAGTGTATGAATTTCAAGAAATGCTTTTGTGAGAAATGCACATGTCTCACTCTGAAATGAGAACCGTCTGTTTGGGATATGTCAAAGTATGGTTAAAAGTGAGAACAGTGTTCCTTTTCTCTGTAGAAGCTTTACTTTGAAAGATAATCACGTTCTTTGAAAGCAAAAGAATTTCATGAAATGCTTTTGTGAGAAACGCACATGTGTTACTCTGAAATGAGAAGCGTCTGTTTGGGATATGTCAAAGTATGGTTAAAAGTGAGAACAGTGTTCCTTTTCTCTGTAGAAGCTTTACTTTGAAAGATAATCACGTTCTTTGAAAGCAAAAGAATTTCATGAAATGCTTTTGTGAGAAACACACATGTCTTACTCTGAAATGAGAAGCATCTGTTTGGGATATGTCAAAGTATGGTTAAAAGTGAGAACAGTGTTCCTTTTCTCTGTAGAAGCTTTACTTTGAAAGATAATCACGTTCTTTGAAAATGTATGAATTTCAAGAAATGCTTTTGTGAGAAATGCACATGTCTCACTCTGAAATGAGAACCGTCTGTTTGGGATATGTCAAAGTATGGTTAAAAGTGAGAACAGTGTTCCTTTTCTCTGTAGAAGCTTTACTTTGAAAGATAATCACGTTCTTTGAAAGCAAAAGAACTTCATGAAATGCTTTTGTGAGAAATGCACATGTGTTACTCTGAAATGAGAAGCGTCTGTTTGGGATACGTCAAAGTATGGTTAAAAGTGAGAACAGTGTTCCTTTTCTCTGTAGAAGCTTTACTTTTAAAGATAATCACGTTCTTTGAAAGTGTATGAATTTCAAGAAATGCTTTTGTGAGAAATGCACATGTCTCACTCTGAAATGAGAACCGTCTGTTTGGGATACGTCAAAGGATGGTTAAAAGTGAGAACAGTGTTCCTTTTCTCTGTAGAAGCTTTACTTTGACAGATAATCACGTTCTTTGAAAGCAAAAGAATTTCATGAAATGCTTTTGTGAGAAATGCACATGTGTTACTCTGAAATGAGTACCGTCTGTTTAGGATAAGTCAAAGTATGGTTAAAAGTGAGAACAGTGTTGCTTTTCTCTGTAGAAGCTTTACTTTGAAAGATAATCACGTTCTTTGAAAGTGTATGAATTTCAAGAAATGCTTTTGTGAGAAATGCACATGTCTCACTGTGAAATGAGAACCGTCTGTTTGGGATATGTCAAAGTATGGTTAAATGTGAGAACAGTGTTCCTTTTCTATGTAGAAGCTTTACTTTGAAAGATAATCACGTTCTATGAAAGAGTATGAATTTCATGAAATGCTTTTGTGAGAAACGCACATGTGTTACTCTGAAATGAGAAGCGTCTGTTTGGGATATGTCAAAGTATGGTTAAAAGTGAGAACAGTGTTCCTTTTCTCTGTAGAAGCTTTACTTGGAAAGATAATCACGTTCTTTGAAAGCAAAAGAATTTCATGAATTGCTTTTGTGAGAAATGCACATGTCTCACTCTGAAATGAGAACCGTCTGTTTGGGTTATGTCCAAGTATGGTTAAATGTGGGAACAGTGTTACTTTTCTCTGTAGAAGCTTTACTTTGAAAGATAATCACGTTCTTTGAAAGTGTATGAATTTCATGAAATGCTTTTGTGAGAAACGCACATGTGTTACTCTGAAATGAGAAGAGTCTGTTTAGAATATGTCAAAGTATGTTTAATAGTGAGAAGAGTGCTCCTTTTCTCTATAGAAGGTTTACTTTGAAAGATACTCACGTTCATTGAAAGCAAAGAATTTCATGAAATGCTTTTGTGAGAAACGCACATCTGTTACTCTGAAATGAGAAGCGTCTGTTTGGGATATGTCAAAGTATGGTTAAATGTGAGAACAGTATTCCTTTTCTCTGTAGAAGCTTTACTTTGAAAGGCAATCACGTTCTTTGAAAGCAAATAATTTCAGGAAATGCTTTTGTGAGAAACGCTCATGTGTTACTCTGAAATGAGAAGTGTCTGTTTCTGATACGTCAAAGTACGGTTAAAAGTGAGAAGAGTGTTCCTTTTCTCTGTAGAAGGTTGACTTTGAAAGATAATCACGTTCTTTTTAAGCAAAAGAATTTCATGAAATGCTTTTGTGAGAAACGCACATGTGTTCCTCTGAAATGAGAACCGTCTGTTTAGGATATGTCAAAGTATGGTTAAAAGTGAGAAGAGTGTTCCTTTTCTCTGTAGAATGTTTACTTTGAAAGATAATCACGTTCTTTTTAAGCAAAAGAATTTCATGAAATGCTTTTGTGAGAAACACACATGTGTTACTCTGAAATGAGTAGCATCTGTTTGGGATATGTCAAAGAATGGTTAAACGTGAGAACAGTGTTCCTTTTCTCTGTAAAAGCTTTACTTTGAAAGATAATCACGTTCTTCGAAAGTGTATGAATTTCAAGAAATGCTTTTGTGAGAAATGCACATGTCTCACTCTGAAATGAGAACCGTCTGTTTGGGATATGTCAAAGTATGGTTAAATGTGAGAACAGTATTCCTTTTCTCTGTAGAAGCTTTACTTTGAAAGACAATCACGTTCTTTGAAAGCAAAAGAATTTCAGGAAATGCTTTTGTGAGAAACGCTCATGTGTTACTCTGAAATGAGAAGCGTCTGTTTCTGATACGTCAAAGTACGGTTAAAAGTGAGAAGAGTGTTCCTTTTCTCTGTAGAAGGTTGACTTTGAAAGATAATCACGTTCTTTTTAAGCAAAAGAATTTCATGAAATGCTTTTGTGAGAAACGCACATGTGTTCCTCTGAAATGAGAAGCGTCTGTTTAGGATATGTCAAAGTATGGTTAAAAGTGAGAAGAGTGTTCCTTTTCTCTGTAGAAGGTTTACTTTGAAAGATAATCACGTTCTTTTTAAGCAAAAGAATTTCATGCAATGCTTTTGTGAGAAACACACATGTGTTACTCTGAAATGAGTAGCGTCTGTTTGGGATTTGTCAAAGTATGGTTAAAAGTGAGAACAGTGTTCCTTTTCTCTGTAGAAGCTTTATTTTGAAAGATAATCACGTTCTTTGAAAGTGTATGAATTTCAAGAAATGCTTTTGTGAGAAATGCACATGTCTCACTCTGAAATGAGAACCGTCTGTTTGGGATATGTCAAAGTATGGTTAAATGTGAGAACAGTGTTCCTTTTCTCTGTAGAAGCATTACTTTGAAAGATAATCTCGTTCTTTGAAAGTGTATGAATTTCAAGATATGCTTTTGTGAGAAATGCACATGTCTCACTCTGAAATGAGAACCGTCTGTTTGGGATACGTAGAAGTATGGTTAAATGTGAGAACAGTGTTCCTTTTCTCTGTAGAAGCTTTACTTTGAAAGATAATCACGTTCTTTGAAAGCAAAAGAATTTCATGAAATGCTTTTGTGAGAAATGCACATGTCTCACTCTGAAATGAGAACCGTCTGTTTGGGATATGTCAAAGTATGGTTAAATGTGAGAACAGTTTTCCTTTTCTCTGTAGAAGATTTACTTTGAAAGATAATCACGTTCTTTGAAAGTGTATGAATTTCATGAAATGCTTTTTGAGAAACGCACATGTGTTACTCTGAAATGAGAAGCGTCTGTTTAGAATATGTCAAAGTATGGTGAAAAGTGAGAACAGTGTTCCTTTTCTCTGTAGAAGGTTTACTTTGAAAGATAATCACGTTCATTGAAAGCAAAAGAATTTCATGAAATGCTTTTGTGAGAAACGCACATCTGTTACTCTGAAATGAGAAGCGTCTGTTTGGGATATGTCAAATATGGTTAAAAGTGAGAACAGTGTTCCTTTTCTCTGTAGAAGGTTTACTTTGAAAGATATTCTCGTTCTTTGAGAGCAAAAGAATTTCATGATATGCTTTTGTGAGAAACGCACATGTGTTACTCTGAAATGAGAAGCGTCTGTTTGTGATACGTCAAAAGATGGTTAAAAGTGAGAACAGTGTTCGTTTTCTCTGTTGAAGCTTTACTTTGAAAGATAATCACGTTCTTTGAAAGCAAAGAATTTCATGAAATGCTTTTGTGAGAAACGCACATGTGTTACTCTGAAATGAGAAGCGTCTGTTTGTGATACGTCAAAGTATGGTTAAAAGTGAGAACAGTGTTCCTTTTCTCTGTAAAAGCTTTCTTTTGAAAGATAATCACGTTCATTGAAAGAGTATGAATTTCATGAAATGCTTTTGTGAGAAACGCACATGTGTTACTCTGAAAAGAGAAGCGTCTGTTTAGGATATGTCAAAGTATGGTTAAAAGTGAGAACAGTGTTCCTTTTCTCTGAAGAAGGTTTACTTTGAAAGATAATCACATTCTTTTTAAGCAAAAGAATTTCATGAAATGCTTTTGTGAGATACACACATGTGTTACTCTGAAATGAGTAGCGTCTGTTTGGGATTTGTCAAAGTATGGTTTTTTAAAAGATAGATCACGTTCTTTGAAAGTTATGATTTAAGAAATTTTGTGAGAAATGCACTGTCTATTATAACCTCTTTGTATGTTTTAAATGTGAGAAAAGTGTTCCTTTTCTCTGTAGAATCTTTACTTTGAAAGATAATCACGTTCTTTGAAAGTGTATGAATTTCAAGAAATGCTTTTGTGAGAAATGCACATGTCTCACTCTGAAATGAGAACCGTCTGTTTGGGATATGTCAAAGTATGGTTAAATGTGAGAACAGTGTTCCTTTTCTCTGTAGAAGCTTTACTTTGAAAGATAATCACGTTCTTTGAAAGCAAAAGAATTTCATGAAATGCTTTTGTGAGAAATGCACATGTCTCACTCTGAAATGAGAACCGTCTGTTTGGGATATGTCAAAGTATGGTTAAATGTGAGAACAGTGTTCCTTTTCTCTGTAGAAGATTTACTTTGAAAGATAATCACGTTCTTTGAAAGTGTATGAATTTCATGAAATGCTTTTTGAGAAACGCACATGTGTTACTCCGAAATGAGAAGTGTCTGTTTAGAATATGTCAAAGTATGGTTAAAAGTGAGAACAGTGTTCCTTTTCTCTGTTGAAGCTTTACTTTGAAAGATAATCACGTTCTTTGAAAGCAAAGAATTTCATGAAATGCTTTTGTGAGAAACGCACATGTGTTACTCTGAAATGAGAAGCGTCTGTTTGCCATACGTCAAAGTATGGTTAAAAGTGAAAACAGTGTTCCTTTTCTCTGTAAAAGCTTTCCTTTGAAAGATAATCACGTTCATTGAAAGAGTATGAATTTCATGAAATGCTTTTGTGAGAAACGCACATGTGTTACTCTGAAAAGAGAAGCATCTGTTTCGGATATGTCAAAGTATGGTTAAAAGTGAGAACAGTGTTCCTTTTCTCTGAAGAAGGTTTACTTTGAAAGATAATCACGTTCTTTTTAAGCAAAAGAATTTCATGAAATGCTTTTGTGAGAAACACACATGTGTTACTCTGAAATGAGTAGCGTCTGTTTGGGATTTGATCAAAGTATGGTTAAAAGTGAGAACAGTGTTCCTTTTCTCTGTAGAAGCTTTATTTTGAAAGATAATCACGTTCTTTGAAAGTGTATGAATTTCCAGAAAGGCTTTTGTGAGAAATGCACATGTCTCTCTCTGAAATGAGAACCGTCTGTTTGGGATATGTCAAAGTATGGTTAAATGTGAGAACAGTGTTCCTTTTCTTTGTAGAAGCTTTACTTTGAAAGATAATCACGTTCTTTGAAAGTGTATGAATTTCAAGAAATGCTTTTGTGAGAAATGCACATGTCTCACTCTGAAATGAGAACCGTCTGTTTGGGATATGTCAAAGTATGGTTAAATGTGAGAACAGTATTCCTTTTCTCTGTAGAAGCTTTACTTTGAAAGGCAATCACGTTCTTTGAAAGCAAATAATTTCAGGAAATGCTTTTGTGAGAAACGCTCATATGTTAATCTGAAATGAGAAGTGTCTGTTTCTGATACGTCAAAGTACGGTTAAAAGTGAGAAGAGTGTTCCTTTTCTCTGTAGAAGGTTGACTTTGAAAGATAATCACGTTCTTTTTAAGCAAAAGAATTTCATGAAATGCTTTTGTGAGAAACGCACATGTGTTCCTCTGAAATGAGAACCGTCTGTTTAGGATATGTCAAAGTATGGTTAAAAGTGAGAAGAGTGTTCCTTTTCTCTGTAGAAGGTTTACTTTGAAAGATAATCACGTTCTTTTTAAGCAAAAGAATTTCATGAAATGCTTTTGTGAGAAACACACATGTGTTACTCTGAAATGAGTAGCATCTGTTTGGGATATGTCAAAGAATGGTTAAACGTGAGAACAGTGTTCCTTTTCTCTGTAAAAGCTTTACTTTGAAAGATAATCACGTTCTTTGAAAGTGTATGAATTTCAAGAAATGCTTTTGTGAGAAATGCACATGTCTCACTCTGAAATGAGAACCGTCTGTTTGGGATATGTCAAAGTATGGTTAAATGTGAGAACAGTATTCCTTTTCTCTGTAGAAGCTTTACTTTGAAAGACAATCACGTTCTTTGAAAGCAAAAGAATTTCAG
>CADCXT010002064.1:0-13620 GCA_902806775.1 Microtus agrestis
CGTCTGTTTGGGATATGTCAAAGTATGGTTAAAAGTGAGAACAGTGTTCCTTTTCTCTGTAGAAGCTTTACTTTGAAAGATAATCACGTTCTTTGAAAGTGTATGAATTTCATGAAATGCTTTTGTGAGAAATGCACATGTCTCACTCTGAAATGAGAACCGTCTGTTTGGGATATGTCAAAGTATGGTTAAAAGTGAGAACAGTGTTCCTTTTCTCTGTAGAAGCTTTACTTTGAAAGATAATCACGTTCTTTTGAAAGCAAAAGAATTTCATGAAATGCTTTTGTGAGAAACGCACATGTGTTACTCTGAAATGAGAAGCGTCTGTTTGGGATATGTCAAAGTATGGTTAAAAGTGAGAAGAGTGTTCCTTTTCTCTGTAGAAGCTTTACTTTGAAAGATAATCACGTTCTTTGAAAGTGCAAAAGAATTTCATGAAATGCTTTTGTGAGAAATGCACATGTTCACTTGAAATGGCCGTTGTTTGATATTTTCCTGAAATGAGAAGCTTCTGTTTGGGATACGTCAAAGTATGGTTAAAAGTGAGAACAGTGTTCCTTTTCTCTGTAGAAGCTTTACTTTGAAAGATAATCACGTTCTTTGAAAGTAAAAGAATTTCATGAAATGCTTTTGTGAGAAATGCACATGTGTTACTCTGAAATGAGTAGCGTCTGTTTGGGATACGTCAAAGTATGGTTAAAAGTGAGAACAGTGTTCCTTTTCTCTGTAGAAGCTTTACTTTGAAAGATAATCACGTTCTTTGAAAGTGTATGAATTTCATGAAATGCTTTTGTGAGAAATGCACATGTGTTACTCTGAAATGAGAAGCGTCTGTTTGGGATATGTCAAAGTATGGTTAAAAGTGAGAACAGTGTTCCTTTTCTCTGTAGAAGCTTTACTTTGAAAGATAATCACGTTCTTTGAAAGCAAAAGAATTTCATGAAATGCTTTTGTGAGAAATGCACATGTGTTACTCTGAAATGAGAAGCGTCTGTTTAGGATATGTCAAAATATGATTAAAAGTGAGAACAGTGTTCTTTTTCTCTGTAGAAGGTTTAGTTTGAAAGATAATCACGTTCTTTTTAAGCAAAAGAATTTCATGAAATGCTTTTGTGAGAAACACACATGTTTTACTCTGAAATGTGTAGCATCTGTTTGGGATATGTCAAAGTATGGTTAAAAGTGAGAACAGTGTTCCTTTTCTCTGTAGAAGCTTTACTTTGAAAGATAATCACGTTCTTTGTAAGTGTATGAATTTCAAGAAATGCTTTTGTGAGAAATGCACATGTCTCACTCTGAAATGAGAACCGTCTGTTTGGGAGATGTCAAAATATGGTTAAATGTGAGAACAGTGTTCCTTTTCTCTGTAGAAGCTTTACTTTGAAAGATAATCACGTTCTTTGAAAGCAAAAGAACTTCATGAAATGCTTTTGTGAGAAACGCACATGTGTTCCTCTGAATGAGAAGCGTCTGTTTGTGATACGTCAAAGGATGGTTAAAAGTGAGAACAGTGTTCCTTTTCTCTGTAGAAGCTTTACTTTGAAAGATAATCACGTTCTTTGAAAGCAAAAGAATTTCATGAAATGCTTTTGTGAGAAACACACATGTTTTACTCTGAAATGAGTAGCATCTGTTTGGGATATGTCAAAGTATGGTTAAAAGTGAGAACAGTGTTCCTTTTCTCTGTAGAAGCTTTACTTTGAAAGATAATCACGTTCTTTGAAAGTGTATGAATTTCAAGAAATGCTTTTGTAAGAAATGCACATGTCTCACTCTGAAATGAGAAAGTCTGTTTGGGATATGTCAAAGTATGGTTAAATGTGAGAACAGTGTTCCTTTTCTCTGTAGAAGCTTTACATTGAAAGATTATCACGTTCTTTGAAAGCAAAAGAATTTCATGATATGCTTTTGTGAGAAACGCACATGTGTTACTCTGAAATGAGAAGCGTCTGTGATACGTCAAAGGATGGTTAAAAGTGAGAACAGTGTTCGTTTTCTCTGTTGAAGCTTTACTTTGAAAGATAATCACGTTCTTTGAAAGCAAAAGAATTTCATGAAATGCTTTTGTGAGAAACGCACATGTGTTACTCTGAAATGAGAAGCGTCTGTTTAAGATATGTCAAAGTATGGTTAAATGTGAGAACAGTGTTCCTTTTCTCTGTAGAAGGTTTACTTTGAAAGATAATCACGTTCTTTTTAAGCAAAAGAATTTCATGAAATGCTTTTGTGAGAAACACACATGTGTTACTCTGAAATGAGTAGCGTCTGTTTGGGATTTGTCAAAGTATGGTTAAAAGTGAGAACAGTGTTCCTTTTCTCTGTAGAAGCTTTACTTTGAAAGATAATCACGTTCTTTGAAAGTGTATGAATTTCAAGAAATGCTTTTGTGAGAAATGCACATGTCTCACTCTGAAATGAGAACCGTCTGTTTGGGATATGTCAAAGTATGGTTAAATGTGAGAACAGTGTTCCTATTCTCTGTAGAAGCTTTACTTTGAAAGATAATCACGTCTTTGAAAGTGTATGAATTTCAAGATATGCTTTTGTGAGAAATGCACATGTCTCACTCTGAAATGAGAACCGTCTGTTTGGGATACGTAAAAGTATTGTTAAATGTGAGAACAGTGTTCCTTTTCTCTGTAGAAGCTTTAATTTGAAAGATAATCACGTTCTTTGAAAGCAAAATAATTTCATGATATGCTTTTGTGAGAAATGCACATGTATCACTCTGAAATGAGAACCGTCTGTTTGGGATATGTCCAAGTATGGTTAAATGTGAGAACAGTGTTCCTTTTCTCTGTAGAAGCTTTACTTTGAAAGATAATCACGTTCTTTGAAAGTGTATGAATTTCATGAAATGCTTTTGTGAGAAACGCACATTTGTTACTCTGAAATGAGAAGCGTCTGTTTAGAATATTTCAAAGTATGGTTAAAAGTGAGAAGAGTGCTCCTTTTCTCTGTAGAAGGTTTACTTTGAAAGATAATCACGTTCATTGAAAGCAAAAGAATTTCATGAAATGCTTTTGTGAGAAACACACATGTTTTACTCTGAAATGAGTAGCATCTGTTTGGGATATGTCAAAGTATGGTTAAAAGTGAGAACAGTGTTCCTTTTCTCTGTAGAAGCTTTACTTTGAAAGATAATCACGTTCTTTGAAAGTGTATGAATTTCAAGAAATGCTTTTGTGAGAAATGCACATGTCTCACTCTGAAATGAGAACCGTCTGTTTGGGAGATGTCAAAATATGGTTAAATGTGAGAACAGTGTTCCTTTTCTCTGTAGAAGCTTTACTTTGAAAGATAATCACGTTCTTTGAAAGCAAAAGAACTTCATGAAATGCTTTTGTGAGAAACGCACATGTGTTCCTCTGAATGAGAAGCGTCTGTTTGTGATACGTCAAAGGATGGTTAAAAGTGAGAACAGTGTTCCTTTTCTCTGTAGAAGCTTTACTTTGAAAGATAATCACGTTCTTTGAAAGCAAAAGAATTTCATGAAATGCTTTTCTGAGAAATGAACATGTGTTACTCTGAAATGAGAAGCTTTTGTTTGGGATATGTCAAAGTGTGGTTAAAAGTGAGAACAGTGATCCTTTTCTCTGTAAAAGCTTTACTTTGAAAGATAATCAGGTTCTTTGAAAGTGTATGAATTTCATGAAATGCTTTTGTGAGAAATCCACATGTGTTACTCTGAAATGAGTAGCGTCTGTTTGGGATAAGTCAAAGTATGGTTAAAAGTGAGAACAGTGTTGCTTTTCTCTGTAGAAGCTTTACTTTGAAAGATAATCACGTTCTTTGAAAGTGTATGAATTTCAAGAAATGCTTTTGTGAGAAATGCACATGTCTCACTCTGAAATGAGAACCGTCTGTTTGGGATATGTCAAAGTATGGTTAAAAGTGAGAACAGTGTTCCTTTTCTCTGTAGAAGCTTTACTTTGAAAGATAATCACGTTCTTGAAAGCAAAAGAATTTCATGAAATGCTTCTGTGAGAAATGCACATGTGTTACTCTGAAATGAGAAGCGTCTGTTTAGGATATGTCAAAATATGATTAAAAGTGAGAAGAGTGTTCTTTTTCTCTGTAGAAGGTTTAGTTTGAAAGATAATCACGTTCTTTTTAAGCAAAAGAATTTCATGAAATGCTTTTGTGAGAAACACACATGTGTTACTCTGAAATGAGTAGCATCTGTTTGGGATATGTCAAAGTATGGTTAAAAGTGAGGAAAGTGTTCCTTTTCTCTGTAGAAGCTTTACTTTGAAAGATAATCACGTTCTTTGAAAGTGTATGAATTTTAAGAAATGCTTTTGTGAGAAATGCACATGTCTCACTGTGAAATGAGAACCGTCTGTTTGGGATATGTCAAAGTATGGTTAAATGTGAGAACAGTGTTCCTTTTCTCTGTAGAAGCTTTACTTTGAAAGATAATCACGTTCTTTGAAAGCAAAAGAACTTCAGGAAATGCTTTTGTGAGAAACGCACATGTGTTACTCTGAAATGAGAAGCGTCCGTTTGTGATACGTGAAAGGATGGTTAAAAGTGAGAACAGTGTTTTTTTCTCTTTAGAAGGTTTAGTTTGAAAGATAATCACGTTCTTTTTAAGCAAAAGTATTTCATGAAATGCTTTTGTGAGAAACACACATGTTTTACTCTGAAATGAGTAGCATCTGTTTGGGATATGTCAAAGTATGGTTAAAAGTGAGAACAGTGTTCCTTTTCTCTGTAGAAGCTTTACTTTGAAAGATAATCACGTTCTTTGAAAGCAAAAGAATTTCATGAAATGCTTTTGTGAGAAATGCACATGTGTTACTCTGAAATGAGAAGCGTCTGTTTAGGATATGTCAAAGTATGGTTAAAAGTGAGAACAGTGTTCCTTTTCTCTGTAGAAGCTTTACTTTGAAAGATAATCACGTTCTTTGAAAGAATATGAATTTCAAGAAATGCTTTTGTGAGAAATGCACATGTCTCACTCTGAAATGAGAAGCGTCTGTTTGGGATATGTCAAAGTATGGTTAAAAGTGAGAACAGTGTTCCTTTTCTCTGTAGAAGCTTTACTTTGAAAGATAATCACGTTCTTTGAAAGCAAAAGAATTTCATGAAATGCTTTTGTGAGAAACGCACATGTGTTACTCTGAAATGAGAAGCGTCTGTTTAGGATATGTCAAAGTATGGTTAAAAGTGAGAACAGTGTTCCTTTTCTCTGTAGAAGGTTTACTTTGAAAGATAATCACGTTCTTTTTAAGCAAAAGAATTTCATGAAATGCTTTTGTGAGAAACACACATGTGTTACTCTGAAATGAGTAGCATCTGTTTGGGATATGTCAAAGTATGGTTAAAAGTGAGAACAGTGTTCCTTTTCTCTGTAGAAGCTTTACTTTGAAAGATAATCACGTTCTTTGAAAGTGTATGAATTTCATGAAATGCTTTTGTGAGAAATGCACATGTCTCACTCTGAAATGAGAACCGTCTGTTTGGGATATGTCAAAGTATGGTTAAAAGTGAGAACAGTGTTCCTTTTCTCTGTAGAAGCTTTACTTTGAAAGATAATCACGTTCTTTGAAAGTGTATGAATTTCAAGAAATGCTTTTGTGAGAAATGCACATGTCTCACTCTGAAATGAGAACCGTCTGTTTGGGATATGTCAAAGTATGGTTAAAAGTGAGAACAGTGTTCCTTTTCTCTGTAGAAGCTTTACTTTGAAAGATAATCACGTTCTTTGAAAGCAAAAGAATTTCATGAAATGCTTTTGTGAGAAATGCACATGTGTTACTCTGAAATGAGAAGCGTCTGTTTGGGATATGTCAAAGTATGGTTAAAAGTGAGAACAGTGTTCCTTTTCTCTGTAGAAGCTTTACTTTGAAAGATAATCACGTTCTTTGAAAGCAAAAGAATTTCATGAAATGCTTTTGTGAGAAACGCACATGTGTTACTCTGAAATGAGAAGCGTCTGTTTGGGATATGTCAAAGTATGGTTAAAAGTGAGAACAGTGTTCCTTTTCTCTGTAGAAGCTTTACTTTGAAAGATAATCACGTTCTTTGAAAGCAAAAGAATTTCATGAAATGCTTTTGTGAGAAACACACATGTTTTACTCTGAAATGAGTAGCATCTGTTTGGGATATGTCAAAGTATGGTTAAAAGTGAGAACAGTGTTCCTTTTCTCTGTAGAAGCTTTACTTTGAAAGATAATCACGTTCTTTGAAAGTGTATGAATTTCAAGAAATGCTTTTGTGAGAAATGCACATGTCTCACTCTGAAATGAGAACCGTCTGTTTGGGATATGTCAAAGTATGGTTAAAAGTGAGAACAGTGTTCCTTTTCTCTGTAGAAGCTTTACTTTGAAAGATAATCACGTTCTTTGAAAGCAAAAGAATTTCATGAAATGCTTTTGTGAGAAATGCACATGTGTTACTCTGAAATGAGAAGCGTCTGTTTGGGATATGTCAAAGTATGGTTAAAAGTGAGAACAGTGTTCCTTTTCTCTGTAGAAGCTTTACTTTGAAAGATAATCACGTTCTTTGAAAGCAAAAGAATTTCATGAAATGCTTTTGTGAGAAACGCACATGTTTTACTCTGAAATGAGAAGCGTCTGTTTGGGATACGTCAAAGTATGGTTAAAAGTGAGAACAGTGTTCCTTTTCTCTGTAGAAGCTTTACTTTGAAAGATAATCACGTTCTTTGAAAGTGTATGAATTTCATGAAATGCTTTTGTGAGAAATGCACATGTCTCACTCTGAAATGAGAACCGTCTGTTTGGGATATGTCAAAGTATGGTTAAATGTGAGAACAGTGTTCCTTTTCTCTGTAGAAGCTTTACTTTGAAAGATAATCACGTTCTTTGAAAGCAAAAGAATTTCATGAAATGCTTTTGTGAGAAACGCACATGTGTTACTCTGAAATGAGAAGCGTCTGTTTGGGATATGTCAAAGTATGGTTAAAAGTGAGAACAGTGTTCCTTTTCTCTGTAGAAGCTTTACTTTGAAAGATAATCACGTTCTTTGAAAGCAAAAGAATTTCATGAAATGCTTTTGTGAGAAACACACATGTTTTACTCTGAAATGAGTAGCATCTGTTTGGGATATGTCAAAGTATGGTTAAAAGTGAGAACAGTGTTCCTTTTCTCTGTAGAAGCTTTACTTTGAAAGATAATCACGTTCTTTGAAAGTGTATGAATTTCAAGAAATGCTTTTGTGAGAAATGCACATGTCTCACTCTGAAATGAGAAGCGTCTGTTTGGGATATGTCAAAGTATGGTTAAAAGTGAGAACAGTGTTCCTTTTCTCTGTAGAAGCTTTACTTTGAAAGATAATCACGTTCTTTGAAAGCAAAAGAATTTCATGAAATGCTTTTGTGAGAAACGCACATGTGTTACTCTGAAATGAGAAGCGTCTGTTTGGGATACGTCAAAGTATGGTTAAAAGTGAGAACAGTGTTCCTTTTCTCTGTAGAAGCTTTACTTTGAAAGATAATCACGTTCTTTGAAAGCAAAAGAATTTCATGAAATGCTTTTGTGAGAAACGCACATGTGTTACTCTGAAATGAGAAGCGTCTGTTTGGGATATGTCAAAGTATGGTTAAAAGTGAGAACAGTGTTCCTTTTCTCTGTAGAAGCTTTACTTTGAAAGATAATCACGTTCTTTGAAAGCAAAAGAATTTCATGAAATGCTTTTGTGAGAAACGCACATGTCTTACTCTGAAATGAGAAGCGTCTGTTTGGGATATGTCAAAGTATGGTTAAAAGTGAGAACAGTGTTCCTTTTCTCTGTAGAAGCTTTACTTTGAAAGATAATCACGTTCTTTGAAAGTGTATGAATTTCAAGAAATGCTTTTGTGAGAAATGCACATGTCTTACTCTGAAATGAGAAGCGTCTGTTTGGGATATGTCAAAGTATGGTTAAATGTGAGAACAGTGTTCCTTTTCTCTGTAGAAGCTTTACTTTGAAAGATAATCACGTTCTTTGAAAGCAAAAGAATTTCATGAAATGCTTTTGTGAGAAATGCACATGTATTACTCTGAAATGAGAACCGTCTGTTTGGGATATGTCAAAGTATGGTTAAAAGTGAGAACAGTGTTCCTTTTCTCTGTAGAAGCTTTACTTTGAAAGATAATCACGTTCTTTGAAAGTGTATGAATTTCATGAAATGCTTTTGTGAGAAACGCACATGTGTTACTCTGAAATGAGAAGCGTCTGTTTAGGATATGTCAAAGTATGGTTAAAAGTGAGAACAGTGTTCCTTTTCTCTGTAGAAGGCTTTACTTTGAAAGATAATCACGTTCTTTTGAAAGCAAAAGAATTTCATGAAATGCTTTTGTGAGAAACACACATGTGTTACTCTGAAATGAGTAGCATCTGTTTGGGATATGTCAAAGTATGGTTAAAAGTGAGAACAGTGTTCCTTTTCTCTGTAGAAGCTTTACTTTGAAAGATAATCACGTTCTTTGAAAGTGTATGAATTTCAAGAAATGCTTTTGTGAGAAATGCACATGTCTCACTCTGAAATGAGAACCGTCTGTTTGGGATATGTCAAAGTATGGTTAAATGTGAGAACAGTGTTCCTTTTCTCTGTAGAAGCTTTACTTTGAAAGATAATCACGTTCTTTGAAAGCAAAAGAATTTCATGAAATGCTTTTGTGAGAAACGCACATGTGTTACTCTGAAATGAGAAGCGTCTGTTTGTGATACGTCAAAGGATGGTTAAAAGTGAGAACAGTGTTCCTTTTCTCTGTAGAAGCTTTACTTTGAAAGATAATCACGTTCTTTGAAAGCAAAAGAATTTCATGAAATGCTTTTCTGAGAAATGAACATGTGTTACTCTGAAATGAGAAGCTTCTGTTTGGGATATGTCAAAGTATGGTTAAAAGTGAGAACAGTGTTCCTTTTCTCTGTAGAAGCTTTACTTTGAAAGATAATCACGTTCTTTGAAAGTGTATGAATTTCATGAAATGCTTTTGTGAGAAATGCACATGTGTTACTCTGAAATGAGTAGCGTCTGTTTGGGATAAGTCAAAGTATGGTTAAAAGTGAGAACAGTGTTGCTTTTCTCTGTAGAAGCTTTACTTTGAAAGATAATCACGTTCTTTGAAAGTGTATGAATTTCAAGAAATGCTTTTGTGAGAAATGCACATGTCTCACTCTGAAATGAGAACCGTCTGTTTGGGATATGTCAAAGTATGGTTAAAAGTGAGAACAGTGTTCCTTTTCTCTGTAGAAGCTTTACTTTGAAAGATAATCACGTTCTTTGAAAGCAAAAGAATTTCATGAAATGCTTTTGTGAGAAATGCACATGTGTTACTCTGAAATGAGAAGCGTCTGTTTAGGATATGTCAAAATATGATTAAAAGTGAGAACAGTGTTCTTTTTCTCTGTAGAAGGTTTAGTTTGAAAGATAATCACGTTCTTTTTAAGCAAAAGAATTTCATGAAATGCTTTTGTGAGAAACACACATGTTTTACTCTGAAATGTGTAGCATCTGTTTGGGATATGTCAAAGTATGGTTAAAAGTGAGAACAGTGTTCCTTTTCTCTGTAGAAGCTTTACTTTGAAAGATAATCACGTTCTTTGTAAGTGTATGAATTTCAAGAAATGCTTTTGTGAGAAATGCACATGTCTCACTCTGAAATGAGAACCGTCTGTTTGGGAGATGTCAAAATATGGTTAAATGTGAGAACAGTGTTCCTTTTCTCTGTAGAAGCTTTACTTTGAAAGATAATCACGTTCTTTGAAAGCAAAAGAACTTCATGAAATGCTTTTGTGAGAAACGCACATGTGTTCCTCTGAATGAGAAGCGTCTGTTTGTGATACGTCAAAGGATGGTTAAAAGTGAGAACAGTGTTCCTTTTCTCTGTAGAAGCTTTACTTTGAAAGATAATCACGTTCTTTGAAAGCAAAAGAATTTCATGAAATGCTTTTGTGAGAAACACACATGTTTTACTCTGAAATGAGTAGCATCTGTTTGGGATATGTCAAAGTATGGTTAAAAGTGAGAACAGTGTTCCTTTTCTCTGTAGAAGCTTTACTTTGAAAGATAATCACGTTCTTTGAAAGTGTATGAATTTCAAGAAATGCTTTTGTAAGAAATGCACATGTCTCACTCTGAAATGAGAAAGTCTGTTTGGGATATGTCAAAGTATGGTTAAATGTGAGAACAGTGTTCCTTTTCTCTGTAGAAGCTTTACATTGAAAGATTATCACGTTCTTTGAAAGCAAAAGAATTTCATGATATGCTTTTGTGAGAAACGCACATGTGTTACTCTGAAATGAGAAGCGTCTGTTTGTGATACGTCAAAGGATGGTTAAAAGTGAGAACAGTGTTCGTTTTCTCTGTTGAAGCTTTACTTTGAAAGATAATCACGTTCTTTGAAAGCAAAAGAATTTCATGAAATGCTTTTGTGAGAAACGCACATGTGTTACTCTGAAATGAGAAGCGTCTGTTTAAGATATGTCAAAGTATGGTTAAATGTGAGAACAGTGTTCCTTTTCTCTGTAGAAGGTTTACTTTGAAAGATAATCACGTTCTTTTTAAGCAAAAGAATTTCATGAAATGCTTTTGTGAGAAACACACATGTGTTACTCTGAAATGAGTAGCGTCTGTTTGGGATTTGTCAAAGTATGGTTAAAAGTGAGAACAGTGTTCCTTTTCTCTGTAGAAGCTTTACTTTGAAAGATAATCACGTTCTTTGAAAGTGTATGAATTTCAAGAAATGCTTTTGTGAGAAATGCACATGTCTCACTCTGAAATGAGAACCGTCTGTTTGGGATATGTCAAAGTATGGTTAAATGTGAGAACAGTGTTCCTATTCTCTGTAGAAGCTTTACTTTGAAAGATAATCACGTCTTTGAAAGTGTATGAATTTCAAGAAATGCTTTTGTGAGAAATGCACATGTCTCACTCTGAAATGAGAACCGTCTGTTTGGGATACGTAAAAGTATTGTTAAATGTGAGAACAGTGTTCCTTTTCTCTGTAGAAGCTTTAATTTGAAAGATAATCACGTTCTTTGAAAGCAAAATAATTTCATGATATGCTTTTGTGAGAAATGCACATGTATCACTCTGAAATGAGAACCGTCTGTTTGGGATATGTCCAAGTATGGTTAAATGTGAGAACAGTGTTCCTTTTCTCTGTAGAAGCTTTACTTTGAAAGATAATCACGTTCTTTGAAAGTGTATGAATTTCATGAAATGCTTTTGTGAGAAACGCACATTTGTTACTCTGAAATGAGAAGCGTCTGTTTAGAATATTTCAAAGTATGGTTAAAAGTGAGAAGAGTGCTCCTTTTCTCTGTAGAAGGTTTACTTTGAAAGATAATCACGTTCATTGAAAGCAAAAGAATTTCATGAAATGCTTTTGTGAGAAACACACATGTTTTACTCTGAAATGAGTAGCATCTGTTTGGGATATGTCAAAGTATGGTTAAAAGTGAGAACAGTGTTCCTTTTCTCTGTAGAAGCTTTACTTTGAAAGATAATCACGTTCTTTGAAAGTGTATGAATTTCAAGAAATGCTTTTGTGAGAAATGCACATGTCTCACTCTGAAATGAGAACCGTCTGTTTGGGAGATGTCAAAATATGGTTAAATGTGAGAACAGTGTTCCTTTTCTCTGTAGAAGCTTTACTTTGAAAGATAATCACGTTCTTTGAAAGCAAAAGAACTTCATGAAATGCTTTTGTGAGAAACGCACATGTGTTCCTCTGAAATGAGAAGCGTCTGTTTGTGATACGTCAAAGGATGGTTAAAAGTGAGAACAGTGTTCCTTTTCTCTGTAGAAGCTTTACTTTGAAAGATAATCACGTTCTTTGAAAGCAAAAGAATTTCATGAAATGCTTTTGTGAGAAATGCACATGTGTTACTCTGAAATGAGAAGCGTCTGTTTGGGATATGTCAAAGTATGGTTAAAAGTGAGAACAGTGTTCCTTTTCTCTGTAGAAGCTTTACTTTGAAAGATAATCACGTTCTTTGAAAGTATATGAATTTCATGAAATGCTTTTGTGAGAAATGCACATGTGTTACTCTGAAATGAGAAGCGTCTGTTTGGGATATGTCAAAGTATGGTTAAAAGTGAGAACAGTGTTCCTTTTCTCTGTAGAAGCTTTACTTTGAAAGATAATCACGTTCTTTGAAAGTGTATGAATTTCATGAAATGCTTTTGTGAGAAATGCACATGTGTTACTCTGAAATGAGAAGCGTCTGTTTGGGATATGTCAAAGTATGGTTAAAAGTGAGAACAGTGTTCCTTTTCTCTGTAGAAGCTTTACTTTGAAAGATAATCACGTTCTTTGAAAGCAAAAGAATTTCATGAAATGCTTTTGTGAGAAATGCACATGTCTTACTCTGAAATGAGAACCGTCTGTTTGGGATATGTCAAAGTATGGTTAAAAGTGAGAACAGTGTTCCTTTTCTCTGTAGAAGCTTTACTTTGAAAGATAATCACGTTCTTTGAAAGCAAAAGAATTTCATGAAATGCTTTTGTGAGAAACGCACATGTGTTACTCTGAAATGAGAAGCGTCTGTTTGGGATATGTCAAAGTATGGTTAAAAGTGAGAACAGTGTTCCTTTTCTCTGTAGAAGCTTTACTTTGAAAGATAATCACGTTCTTTGAAAGCAAAAGAATTTCATGAAATGCTTTTGTGAGAAACACACATGTGTTACTCTGAAATGAGTAGCATCTGTTTGGGATATGTCAAAGTATGGTTAAAAGTGAGAACAGTGTTCCTTTTCTCTGTAGAAGCTTTACTTTGAAAGATAATCACGTTCTTTGAAAGTGTATGAATTTCAAGAAATGCTTTTGTGAGAAATGCACATGTCTTACTCTGAAATGAGAACCGTCTGTTTGGGATATGTCAAAGTATGGTTAAATGTGAGAACAGTGTTCCTTTTCTCTGTAGAAGCTTTACTTTGAAAGATAATCACGTTCTTTGAAAGCAAAAGAATTTCATGAAATGCTTTTGTGAGAAACGCACATGTGTTACTCTGAAATGAGAAGCGTCTGTTTGTGATACGTCAAAGGATGGTTAAAAGTGAGAACAGTGTTCCTTTTCTCTGTAGAAGCTTTACTTTGAAAGATAATCACGTTCTTTGAAAGCAAAAGAATTTCATGAAATGCTTTTGTGAGAAATGCACATGTGTTACTCTGAAATGAGAAGCGTCTGTTTAGGATATGTCAAAGTATGGTTAAAAGTGAGAACAGTGTTCCTTTTCTCTGTAGAAGCTTTACTTTGAAAGATAATCACGTTCTTTGAAAGTGTATGAATTTCAAGAAATGCTTTTGTGAGAAATACACATGTCTTACTCTGAAATGAGAAGCGTCTGTTTGGGATATGTCAAAGTATGGTTAAAAGTGAGAACAGTGTTCCTTTCTCTGTAGAAGCTTTACTTTGAAAGATAATCACGTTCTTTGAAAGTGTATGAATTTCATGAAATGCTTTTGTGAGAAACGCACATGTGTTACTCTGAAATGAGAAGCGTCTGTTT
The DNA here is from genome assembly GCA_902806775.1 of Microtus agrestis. Taxonomy (NCBI): domain Eukaryota; kingdom Metazoa; phylum Chordata; class Mammalia; order Rodentia; family Cricetidae; genus Microtus; species Microtus agrestis. The sequence continues at coordinate 13,466 of CADCXT010002064.1, forward strand.
GGGATATGTCAAAGTATGGTTAAAAGTGAGAACAGTGTTCCTTTTCTCTGTAGAAGCTTTACTTTGAAAGATAATCACGTTCTTTGAAAGCAAAAGAATTTCATGAAATGCTTTTGTGAGAAACACACATGTGTTACTCTGAAATGAGTAGCATC